>PVJH01026045.1:0-19421 GCA_004026705.1 Nesogale talazaci | reverse complement strand
TCACCTCTGTCTGAGCACAAGGCAAGGTGGGGTTGGGCGAGGTCCCACGTGCCCCAAATCCAGGCAGCATTTGGTGCTGTCCGATATGATGGGGTTTGCCACGCTAAACAGCGTGATCCCACTGTGGTCCACAATGCCGCGTGTGTGATACACAGAGGCTCGCGGTTTGTTTTTCACATGTAACCCCGAGCTCTGGCTCTAGTTGACTGGAATGGACGCAGTGGGTTATTGTGACATCTCCAAATACATACCTTGCACGAGGGGACTATGCCTACTAGCTTAAGGGACACCCACTTCCATTTGGGGTGCAGAAATGGCAGGCCGTGTGCATTGTTTTGGCATTAGTCTGGGTAGACTACAGAAGAAAAAAATTCACTGAAACTCTTCTGTAGGTTTTTTTTTTTTGTTGGCATCACTGCCCTCTGGTGGGAGTAGGAGACCCAGCCTTGCTCCTGGAGAGCTGCTGCTGGATGTGAACCGTCAACTCTGTGGGCCGCAGTCCCGCACACAACCACTACGCCACCGGGGCTCAGCCCATAAGAGAGAGTTTTATAGAAAGGGTAAGTGTACTTTAAGAAACCATCCCAACCCAGTGCTGCTCAAGGCCACAAGTCCAGCATCAGTTCACATCCCCCTCAATCTCACAAAACACACGCAGTGATGCCGACTGCAGGAGGAAAGTCGAATCAGGGAGTGTGTCAGCATCTCAGCGCTGGTAGGGGTCTCCATGCGACCGCTCCAGTATGCAGGGCTGCACCAGGGTAAGTCTATGTAGCTTCTCCCCAGGGATGTCTCACAGGAAGTGAGCCTGGCCAGCTGAAGCAGGGGACTGGCTCAGACAGCTGCACCCATCAGAAAGCAAGAGACCTGAAAACTGGAAAGGTGAGGCTCACCGAACCATTTCTCTCTCCGCCTTTTAAGGATGCCCACATGTGTTTATCAGCCAGGTTGGCACAATAAACATTAACGATCCCAGTTTTCCCTTGTGTTGGGCTGCAAATGACAGAGGCAGAGAAAAGTGCATCAAGTGCGGTGGATAGTTAAGCCCAAAGGCCTGTGGAGCGAATCCTCGCTGATCACCTCAAGACTCCAATCCTGCTGCCGCCTCTGCAGCCTCCATGCTGACCTTTGAGGCAGGGAGGGGGCTGATTCTGAACCAGTGGGCTGCCTGGATCTCCATGATCCGTCTGTGCCAGAAGGCCACCCCATTGGAGGCGAATATATTTATAGGGAGATATTTCCTCTCATCTTCTGGACAAGGCTGGCCTTCTGTTAGGATGGAGGGAGGGAGAACAGGGCTACATCTCCGCCATTAGGAATTGTGTGGTCTGGAGATTTCATGTCTGTTACCTTTTTCGTAAGGAGCCCTGGTAGCACAGAGGGTTAAACACCCAGTTGCTAAGCACAGAGAGTCGGTGGTTCTAACCCCTCTGCTGCTCTTTGGGAGAAAGAGGAGGCAGCCTTGGATCCCTCCACAGAGTTGTGGTGAGTGGAAATGGACTTGCTGGCAGCGGGTTTGTTGTTTTAAAATCTTTTTTTTTTTTGGGGGGGGGTAAATACTAAAAAATGGACGAATGTTCTCTTTAGCAATTTCTACCATTTAGGAAGGAAAAAACCCCCCAAAACAACCCAGGGGGAGGTTCCTCTTCACAATAGCCAATCTGTCCCCTTCACACTACCCAGTCATTATCTGGGGTTCACTTCTGCCCCCCTTTAAGACTCACTCAGAAGGAACGTAAAATGCTGGAGCCAGACCCTGATTGGATGGATGGAGCACATGCGCTGTGACAATGGGCGTTCCAGGCAAGTCTCCGGACACGAAGATACAGAACACTTTCCGAGTATTGAAATGTGAGAGGCCAGCAGGGGGGATTTGAGAACTCCCCCTTCCATTGGTCCGGTACGGAGCTGGGTTTCTAAGAGAAAGAAGCCTCTTAATGGCTCAAGTAATGAACACTGCTCAGACGATTTTCCCCCAAGAGCTGAATGACTACGTCCTTGAACCCTGTGGATGGGGCTACCTAAGCCAGGTGCCACCGAGGCGGCGCCTGCAGGTGAGTCCTGGGGCCTTCTGAACTCCATGGTGGGATGAGCACTAGGTTCCACGGACCCCTTCCTCCTCTCCCCTCCCCCCACACAAGTGCAGCCTCTGGTTTTGGAACTTGCAATCAATACCCAAGTGACACCTGAAGGCGGTCTTAAAGACGGGGGCAGAAAGAACGAACACCTGGAGGCCCGGACAGCACCTGCATGATCGTTGGGGCATGGAAGGGGGTGCACGTATACGTCACACCCACCCATTGCCCCTCTAGTGACATGCTTTCCGTTCATGTACATCAGAGAAGCACCGCCTGGCCAGCTGCTAAGCATTTTCATCCCAGGGCAAGACTCGCCCCTCTGAACATCGCTAGATTCTCCACTGCAAACAAGAACTCGACATGGGAGGGTCGTTGGAACCCTAAGGGGTGGTGACCCACAGGTTGGGAACTGCTGGCCTGAAGGTTATATGTAGATAAAAACAATCAGGTTCTATCGCCTGATATACCCCACCATAAACGCAGCAGCCCCTGGGAAGGGCGCAGAGGGGGTTGAGTACAACCAGCAGTAGGTCAAGACAGTGACTCACGTCACTGCTGGTTTTACTGTGCTACCTCTGACGACGTCTCACTGTTGACTTTGTAATGTGTTAGCTGTGTGACGTGCAGGCCTTAGGAAAGATCTGTAAGCCCCACTGCATAGATCCTTTGGAAAAGACATTCTCTCAGCGCTGACATGGGGTAAGGAGTCCCTGTGCCCCGCTGTCTGTCTTTTAATGTTTTCCACAATCGCAAAGTCACTCTGAGGACCCATGTGTTGGGGACGCCCCTCACCCGGACACTAGCATGGAACACCCCTTAGGAAATTGTGTGTGGAACGACCCTTTTACCACGGTCGCCTAAGATAATTGGAAAACATATTTGACAATATATAATTACATGTTTTGTAATTAATCACTATGCTTTATGTTCAATTTGTAACAATGAAAATGTATCCTATCAGATATTTATATTACTATGTATGACAGCAAAATTAGTGATGAAGTAGCAGCGAAAATAATTTTATGGTCGGGGTCCCTACCACGAGGAACTCTGTGAAAGGGTGACGGCATAAGGAAGGTTGAGAACCGCTGCTTTTGGCATCGTGAAGTAGCCAGACACAGAAATGATTCATCATTCAGGGTTCCTCAAACTCCGGCCCGCGGGCCACATGCGGCCCACTGAGGACATTTATCCGACCCACCGGGTGTTTTTTCCATCGCTGCTGTCCTGCTTAGCAACCGACTCATCCTGGGCTTGCAGTGAATTTGTTCAATGTTTGTTTTCGGGTTTTTTTTTTACTATAGTCCAGCCCTCCAACAGTCTGAGTGACAGTGAACTGGCCCCGTTTTAAGTTTGAGGACTCCTCATCTTTATCGTAGCTCCTTTTTTGACAGTCCCTTTACAGGGCGGTTACTGGAAGAACTGGGTCCAGTCTTGAGAATGTGTATTAAGATTTGGTTATACCTCTTCACCGTGAGTCTTCCCCCACCAGGTTTCCCAGTCCCGTAATATGAGACGGATGATTGAGTAGACTCAAGCAGGAAGAGGGGGATTTTTTGTTCAGAATTCCAGTTCTCCTTCACAGAGGCTCTGCCACAGGCCTTCCGGGCTCTTTGGCTCTGACCGTGGTGCTGAAACCCTGAATCGGGCAAAGTTTTCTGTAGTGGCTCCAGGCCGATTCCCGTAGTTTTGGGTTGTCCGAGAATGGGCAGAACATCTAAGGCTTGTCCCTCCAGCATGCCCCCAGTCCCTGGGTGCTGCAGCAAAGGGGATGCCAACGAGCACGCTCTCTCCCTCACGATGCCGGGTGCCAACACAGTGGTGGTGGGGTGGTGGTAGGGGAGGGGGCCTGGCCTCAGCTTGGGCTGCTTCACTGTTGACTCTCGGCAAAGTCCTAGGGAGAGGAAGGTTACAGGCACGTCCCGCAGTTTCTGAGGGCACACTTGGGAGGGACATCGTTGGCACTTTGCATGCCAATTCCATGCCCCCCTGCTCGCCTCTGCCGTCAAGGCTTGTGCTGGGTGCGTGGACCCTGCCAGGGACCAGGACGCTCAGTCTGGGGGGTGCACGTGGGCTGTGGAGGTTCTAATGTAAGACAGCAGGTGCAGCCGCGAGTAGACACCTCATGGTGGTGGAGGGGGAGACAGGTGAGATGCCCCTTTAGGTCTGGGGCCCACTGGGGAGCTCCCCAGAGTCCCACAGCCTGCTCTCACCCAGACTCAACTGAGTCACTCCAGTGACTCTCAGAGGCCCTCTAGGACTGGGCAGGACTGCCCTGTGGGGCATCCCCAGAGTCAGGTGGACCCCTCTCCTTTCTTCCTTGGAGTGTCTGATGGGTCTGTACCACCCACCTCTTGATCAGCAGCTGAAGTCTTCATCACGAAGCCACACCAGGCGAGAGGCGGACATATCCAACCGGCCCACTTGGACCTGTTTTTGGAGGGGATTCCATCTTGCTTAGCTCCTGGCTTTGAATCTTGGGAGACCTGCCTACGGGGAGTTTGACTGGCTTTTGTGTCTGGCACCTCCAAACTCTGCACTCCGGCGAGAGGCTAGTCCCAGGCAGGCTGTGCATGCTCTGCCCCAGCCTGCTGCATGGACACAAATCACAGCTCCCGCCCCATGGGCAATAGGCAACGCAGAGAATTGTGTGGGAGGCGTGGTGTACAGGAAGGTCTGTGTGTGGAGGGCACTACCCCACGTTCATGTTCACGTCTGGGGGGGAGGGGTCATGGGGCAAGCCCTGGGCTCAGGGGGCTCATCTAAGAGCCAGGGTTTCCATACGCCCCCCACCCACCACTCCCCCGCAGCATCCTGGCCAAGGGGCACAAGCAGCATGGGTGTTCACGACATACACAGGGGGCACATGCCATCCGTGGATTTGTTTAACCAGCATCTCGGGGTGGGAATGGCTGGAGGGGGGCTCAGCGCCGGGCAGGCTGTGGAGGGGACCCCTCATAGTGCGATGGTGCCTGGACACTCTGGGGACTCAGTCCACCTTCCCCCCAAATGGAGGGAGCACTATGAGGACAACAGGGATGGCTGCTTCCTTGAGCCAAGGTCAGACTCCACGAGGCGAGACGGAGCCAAGGAACTGGTGTCCCTCTCTTGGGTGCGCTCATGTCAC
The DNA here is from genome assembly GCA_004026705.1 of Nesogale talazaci. NCBI lineage: Eukaryota > Metazoa > Chordata > Mammalia > Afrosoricida > Tenrecidae > Nesogale > Nesogale talazaci. Next base: position 14,216 of record PVJH01026045.1, on the reverse strand, counting down.
ATGGCATGGAGGGGCTCCCACTGGAGGAGAGGTGAAGGCCCAGGGATTGCTCCCCCATGCCACCATCTTCATGGAACCACATCATCTTCAGATAAGAAGCCAACGCATACTAGTCTCTCCTTCCACCCTCTCCCTCCCCTCCCCACCCACTCTCATTCATTCTTTCAGGCCATCTCTGGGAAGTATTGCTCTTTGATCTTAGCTTCCAGAAGGACAGAGGAGACTAGTGGCTTCTCAGGCCTCAGCGAGGCTGGTGGCAGGGTTGGTTCCAAAGTCATTTGCTGGTGGAATCCGCCGCAAATCTCCCATCTGCTAACGGCTACTGGGGTTCTCTGTTCACACACGTTGCACCCCAGCCTCTCTCCCACCCAGTGGCTCGAGAATGAGTGTGGAGCCTGGAGAGAAAAGGGGAGTCAGGATGAGAATGTGGGCCCATGCACACCCGACACCTCGTGCCTTTGCCCTCGTTCCCTGCCTGTCCCTGACCTTGGCCCGTCCAATCCCAGGAAGGAAGCCCAAAGGGCGAGGCAGCTGTTTACAGAGCAGAGCGGCCGCTCCTTTGGCGGGCGCACGCCCAAGGCTAGGCTCTCCCCCAAGACCAGTCCTGACAGCGAGGAAGGCTGGCGCCCAGTTGGCACGTCCCCACACCTTTGTCCTGTCGCCTCCTGCCACATCAAGCCTCTGGCACCATGTGGGCTCCTCAGACCCTGCCAGGCCTGGGCCCTCTCCAGCCCAACCCACGGCAGGTGGTGTCCAACCCATCCGGGATTGATGGTGGGTGCCAGGCCACCCTGGCGGAGGGCGGGCTTGTCGCACGGCCAGCCCCCCGCTGTCCTGCCTGTCTCAACGTCCTTCTGCACTGATGAGCCACAGGCTCCCAGCCCGCCCCCAGCAGTCATCGATACTTGTCTTCACCCCCTCATCTCTGGCTTTACAACGAACTAATCCCCAGACAGCAAGTCTGTACAGCTTGGCCCCCCAGCTTCCTGACCACACCCACATTCCAGGGCAATGCCATTGTTTCCAGGCAGCCTGCAAGTCTGCCCCTTTGGGTCTGAGGCCACCTGGGTGGAAGGAGCCTCTGGCCAGCAGAGGGGGGCCACGTAACAGGGGGTGCAAGTCCGTTCCTTGAGCTCGCAAGGGGAGAGGGGGGTGCAGAGGAGCAGGGCGCAGCTCCGGACTTCTCCAGAAGATCTCAGGAATGAACACTCAATGCCAAAACGCCTTCAGCCGACTTGCTCGGAAAACACAATCCCATAGGAACCCACAACGCCCACGTCCACAGTGGCTGTCATAGTCCGATGACACAGATGGCTCCAGCGCTCAGACGCGGCCCTCTTTAACCCCTCACGCACATCCCCAGAGAACCCTGCTCCCTTCAGGTCCCTCTGGGCCTGGTTGGCCTGCACTGGGGTGGCTTGAGAGGCCAGAGAACCAAGGGCGGAAATGGCTTTCTGCCCAGGGGACTCGGCCTCTGCCGGGGGCCCCAACCTAAGAGCCACAGCAAGCAGGAGGGCACCGGACTGGGTGGTGCTCTGTTCAGTTCTCCACAGGCTCGCTGGGGGTCAGAAGGGCCCCGAGGGCACACATCCATCGAAACCAAACTTCAAGGACTCCTTGAGGCAGAGGTACTTCCTTCTGGATACTTCCGGAGTTCTGTCGCCCGAGCACACGGCCAACGCAAGTGAAGTGATGTGATGGATGGTCTGGCAGACGGAGAAGCCTAGGAGGGAACTTTGCCAAGGACACGGAGTTGTATAGTGGGGCTCCACCTGGAGCGTGTGCATACGTGTCCACACTTGGCGCACTCTTCACCTGCTACCCCTTTTCAATCCCAGAGTCTGACCGAGAGGACAAGGACCTGCTGCCAGGGAGGCCCTGGTTTTAATGCCCCTCGGACGTGGGAGACACTAGCAGAGCTCTGAGCTTCACAGACCTGCACATGTTTGTGTCGGGGGGGTGGAAGGAGTAGGTGGGGCGGCCAGACTCAAGGTGAGAGGCGTGCCGGGCCGAGGTGAATGCACATGCCAGGCTGGCGATGACACCCTGGGGTTAGTCCCAGCAAGCAGCTGGGTGAGCTCTGGGGTGGGGGTTGGGGGGACTTGTGGCAGAGGCGGTGCAAAAGCTCTCAGCTGTCACCCCGAACCCCGGAGTGGGACCTGGTGGGTGGTGACAGAGGCTGGAGGAGAGGGGAGCGGTGGGAAAGTGGACGTCAGTGGGGGACCGGGAGGGAAAAGGATTTTCGAGAGGAAGAGCGGCAACACCTGTCGAGGGTGGACACCGGTCAGCGGGGGTGAGATGGACCGTTCTAAGGTGTCCAGCTTAAAACAGGTTGATGAGCAGAGGTGCTGGAGGGGAGGGGACAGTGCTCGTTTCTGGTATTTCAAATGGAAACTAGCTTAGGGGTACAGCCCTAACTATCCAGTACCAACTACCCGGTGAGCTGAAAGTCTCACTAGGAACCAGTTGTCCATGGCGGCTCAGGCGTCCGTGTGTCCGTAGAGTTTTGGCACGCCTTCCTTCCAGGCAACTTGGGGGGTGGGGTGGGGGGGGAACTTGAACCTCCAGCCTTCCAATGAGTGGCGGCTGTTCCTGTTTGGAGGGACTCCATGGAGTACCCAGAAAGAAGAGAAATGAAGGATTCTGGGAAAACATTTGAGGCCAGAGGTGTAGTTTTGGGAGAACGGACACATGCTAAGGCTGTGGTGGGGGAAGCGTTGGGCTGTCAGTCACTAGGTGTGGCAATCACGTACTCTGGTGCCAATTTGACTAAGAGCGTAGGGGTGGAGTCTAGCCTGTCCATCTGGAGATAGCCAATGAGACCTCTGTGTGGGCATGGCTTTCTCTGAGAATTCTGGGAAATTTCCCCCATGGAGATGAGAGGCCATCAACTCAGTCCCTGGGAGACGTTCTGCTGAGAAGACCTATGGGCTAATATCAGACTTTTGGGCTTGGACTGGACTAGGTTGGGATGCTTTCTCAATGTTCCCTTGCTCTGCCTTAAAGACATATGTGTGCTTATGAATTTGTTTCTCTAGTCGGCCCGGTCTCACACACAAGGTCAGCAGTTCAAACCCACCCTTGGAAGAAAGATAAAGCTGTCTGCCCCCGGAAGAAGGGGCAGTCTCAGATGCCCTAGAGAGGGCTGTTCTGAGTTGGCATCGAGTTGAGGGCAGTGTTTTGGTGTGGGTGGTGGGAGTGGTGGTGTGTCAGGGGGCTGTTGCTGACTTACAAGGCACACAACGGAACGTGCTGCCCCGTGTCGGGCAGGGCAGTGTACACAGGCGAGGTCACTTGAACTTCTCCCTCTGAGCAAACTCTGCCTGCTTGCTGCTCTGCTCTTAGTGTTTGAGGTCATCACCTGGGTGCCCCGGGCATCCACACCCAGGCGCCAATCCCCAGGGAGTCCGCCGTGAAATGTGTGTGCAGCATGAGCGTGAGCAACATAAGCCGACCACTCCCCCTCTTCCCCCTCTCCCCCCTTCCCCCCTCCCCACCCCACACACAGGGCAGCACGATGCTGATACAGGAGGAGGGCACATCTCAGCCGGGCCACGTCCCCGAGCTGCTCCTGCTTCCCCTGTTCGGCTTCCGGCCCTGAGATCAGCGCCGCGTTCTCCCCCGGCCGCCGGGTCTGCACGGTGCGCGTCCCCCGTCATTATAACCGATTTCAGATGGTGCTAGAAAATGATATTGACTCTGAACACCAAAAGAAATCAGTCATCCTCTAAGGGGGGAGGGTTCGCAGGAGGACGTGAGGCCGGGTATGAGTGAAGCCCGGGGGTAAAGGCCCCGGGGCGCTGACGGCACAGCCACGGGAGGGAGGCACTGAGCCGAGCCCAGGCCCTCAGCGGGCCACAGGTCACGAGTGGCACGGCTGGCCCTGTGATCACGTCGTCCCGTCCTGGAGAGACGTCAGGCTGGTCTGCTCCACGCGCGCAGGTCTCCCCCAGGAACACTGATTTCAAATGGTGCTAGACAATCACTATTTCAATCTAAACCACCATATGAAACCAGCTTCCTGAAGGAGCTTGGGCATCTGGCTCTCGTGTCCGTTCTCGTCCCGCCTTCTCTGACCATGGACTCCAGATAGCCTGGACAGGAGGCCACGCTGGGGGCTGGCCGGGAGCCTGCGTGCTGGGTGGTCCCGAAAGAGCACCCTTGTTGTCGTCACATAAGTCCCTCGAGGGGAGAAACCGAGTGCCCTGTGAACGTGCGCCCAGGTCACGATGCCAGGTTCAAGGCCAAGTGTGATACAAAACCTGCGCTGGGAACACTGCCGTCTTCACCGAGGGCCGAGTCCCCGCCATGCCGTCCCCGTCATCCGGTGAGCCGGCCGTCTCTCCCACGCTTCCTGGAGGCCTGCAGTGGTGCAAGGGACCAAACACCTGGAAGCAAGGGCTGGCCCACAAACAGGTTGACTTGACATCCACCTTGTCAAGTCGGATTAACTCCAGAGCTGGGGTGGGGGTGGGGGTGAATGGGACCCTTCCTCTCCCCACCAGCCAAGGCTGAGTGCTATCAGTTCCATGGCCAGGTACACGCTAGCTGAGCCCTGTGCTCAGGGCTGGAGCTCATTCTGAGGGGGGAGGGGGCAGCACGCAGGTCAAGGCCAAGGAGGCAGGGGTACAGGGAGCATTGCCAGTGTCGGTCAGGACGCTGCCAGCAGGGCCCAGCCCAGCACAGCTGCAGGGCGGTGGTGGAGAATGCCCTTTCCCAAGTGCCTTTGAGGCCCGGATGCCTGTGTGGGGTCCCAGGAGGTCAATGGACACACTGGTGAGCGTTTCTAAGATCCTGCTGGGATCCTCCCACCCCACCCCAGGATGGAATTCCCTAGATCGCATTAAGGCTCTGTTCAAGGCTCTGTGCCTTGTGATCTTCCTAGACCGAGGATCCTAGCCCCACCCCTCTTCCCTCCCCCACTCCCGGGCTGGGACACTCAATTCTAATTCCAAGTGGCTCTAACAGGCAGAGTAGGGCTGGCCCTGTGGGTCCCCTTGGCTGAGCGTTTTTCGGGGCAGGGGCAGGAGGAGAGAGTGTGTGGGTGGGCTCCAACAGCTGATGTGGCTGTGAGCGTCCACGGGGCGCCCCGGCCTCGAGGTACCAGGCAGTCTCTTCTCACCTCATCCTTACTGTTCTGGGAAGCCCAGAAGACCATGCACCAGACCAGACGGCTGTGCACGCCTCTGGCTGAACTGTGAGAACTTCACCCACAGAGGAAAGGGGGGAAGGGCAATCCAACAAGTGCCCCAAAGCAATGATTTTTCTATCTACAGAGGGGCCCTGAGTCGTGGCTTCGTCTTGAGGCCCTCTAGAAGGAGGCCTGGCCTGCAGGCACACGGGGGTCAGCTGTGACCCGGGAGGACAAAGGTTCCAACCCAGGACACACGGCTCAGGAGAACCAACGAGACCGCCTGCGCTGGGCCAGACCGTGCAGCCGCAGACATCCTGCACATAAGACTGGATCAGGTGGCAGTGCTGTCCGTGGCGGTGGGGTCCCCCCACGTCACTCCTCACCCCAGTCCAGCCTATGCTCAGCTTCCCCGGCCCCGGTGTGTGCTGTAACCCGCTGAGATGCTTGAGTTTCTTGTTAACTGAAAACCCTGACCCCCCTCCCCCCGCCCCCCCCGCCCCCCCGCTCCTTCTGATTTGTGAGCAGTGGGGTCTCATCGTGGCTTGGCCTCTCTGTCCTTGGATGTTGCTCTTACGTCACCATCGCCAGGCCCTCTCTCTGCACACAGGGCCGGGCTATGGTCAACAGTCTCGAGGGGCTACCTGAGGGGCTACCAGCTAGACAGGAGGTGCGGGTGACTCGCTGCCTGCGGGCGGCATGCTTACCTTGTCCGTCAGGGTCACAGTGGCCTGTGACAGCGTCGGCCTTGGCGGATCCCAAGGGAAGCGTGGGCGGAAGCATCCTGAGCACCTGTCTTCTGCTGGCCGGGCTAGGGCTTCTGTTGCCGAGAAACCACCCCCTCCTCGGGTGAGCTGTGGCGGTGGCGTGAGGCAGACACATGCGCGGTCAGGAGACGGGCAGCGGGAGGGTCCAAGTGGACGGAGGCTGTGGAGAGAGCGTGTGTGGGCCTGGAGCAGCCGCTCAGAGCAGGCGCTGGGATGCAGGGTGTCTGGGTTCTCAAGTCGAGATATCACCCAGGCTGTGTTCTCCTTGTCTATGCTGCTCGGACTCTTACCTGTGGAGAGACCCCACCCGAACCCTGTGTCCTTGCCTTGCTTATTTTTAACAGAGGAGGAGACACCATGCTGGCCTCCCGCGACCTAGAACTGCCTTCTAATAACTGGTGTGTCCGTTGTGATGGGGGAGGGGAAGGGAAATGCATGCAGCGGCGGAGAAGAATGTCCCAGGTACCTCGCACTGCTGAACGGACAAAGCAGTCAGTCTTGCAAGGACCACGGCCAAGGTGTGTTCCTTCATTGTAGATACTTTGGACAGTGGTCAGCAGAGACCGGTCTCTGGAGAAGGACATCGTGCTCGGTATGAGGCGGACGGGCGCCGTGGCTGCCACAATGGGCTGGGCCCAGGCACGACGGCAAGGACGGCCCAGGACCCGGCATGTTCCGTGTGTCGTGCAGGGGGTCTCTGAGATAGGAACCGACCGGGGTGGGGGTGGGGGAAGGGGAATCAACAACCAACCGTCCGTCCCTTGCTTGTCACCAACGTAACGCACACGTCTTTCTCACACACACAGACTTGAGGCTGCCCAGCCCCTTCCGGTTCACAGCAACCGCACAGGAGAGTGCTGAGGCCAGGCCAGGACTAGGCTCGCTCCACGCAGGGCTGCCGCTGACCCCCAAGTTGGGGAAAAGCCATCAGCAAAGCACCATCCCAAGCACAAGGAAGTCACGTGCGAAGGAACGAGGCCGGCCTGCGTTCCCGGACTCCGTGCCGAGCAAGCACACAGCGTTCTCCGAACCTGGCACGCTTTGTGCCACGAGGGCATGGCGCAGGGCTGGGCGGTGGCTCAGCCTGGTGTGTGCAGCGTGGCCTGGGGGAACACGGGGCAGGGGAGTGCAGAGAGTCCCAGTCTCTGTTGCATGTCGGTGGGAGTGTTTTAAACCAGTGGTTCTGAACCTGTGGGTCACAGCCGCTTTGGGGGTCGAACGACCCTTTCACGGGGTCACCCGATTCATAACCGAAGCAAAACAACAGTGATGAAGTAGCAAAGAAATTAATTTTATGGTTGGGGGAGAGGGTCACCACCACAGGAGTAACTGTACGAGCCGTCTCCAGGAAGGCGCAAATATCATTCATTATCTTGTTTCAAACATCTGTGGGAGCAGCTGGAGGGGCCCTGGCTTGGGTCAGCAGTTTGAAACCGCCAGCTGCTCCGAGGGAGTAAGACAGAGGAATGTCAGTCTCAGAGACTCCCGGGGAAGTTCCGCTCTGCCCTGTGCAATGGCTAAGAGTCTGCAGCGAAGCCCCTGGCGTTGGTTTTCTGGTTTGCTGAGACTGTCTTTGAAAGTAACGAACTTGATGAAACAAACCAAACAAGGCCAGACACAAAGTAGCTCAGCCTATTAGCTCTGGTGTCACAGCACACCGTTTACAAACACAACCGCAGCCCCACTGCCAAGCAGAACTGCCCCAGCGAGTTCCCGGGCGGTTGTCTGCCAGCTGGGGGGAGAAATGCCCACCTTCAGTTGGGAGCCGCGTGCTGAACTACCGAGTCACTGGGGCGTCTTCTCCTGTTCTTCCCTACGCTCTAGTTCACAAGGGGACCCAGAGCCTGGAATGGGCCCTCAGGCTCTTAGAGTACTGCTCACTGCTTCCTCACCCACACCCCCCAGGTTCCATGCTTAAGGCTCTCCTCACATGTACCATTCCGGTGAGGTCAGTGATGGGCCCAGGAACAGGATTCTGTGGGAGACGGGTTCTGTCCTCTGGCCAAGCCCAAACCTACCAGGAGGGCGGTTCCCTCTCTGGCCCCCCAGCCCTTTCTTACCGCCTCAGCTAGTCCCTGGAGGCATCAACAAGCCAAGGTGTCGGCACTTCTCTGTTGCTGACTCTGCCCTCCTGGAGCCCTTGTGAGGTTGGGGCCTGCCAGCCCGGGCCACCAATCCCGGCTGTGCCTCAGCACTGAGGACCACCTGCTATGCGGGTGTCTCGGCCTTCCGGGGCACCAGGGGCACAAGCTCCACAGAGGGAGGGACGGTGCTGATTGGGGTCAAGGACCGGAGAGTCGCCTGGAGCCGGAGGACAGGCACCCCCTGAAGGAGCCCTGGTGTTGGGCGCGGTGTACCAGGTAGAGGATTGGACCCCCCATTCTTCTTTGGGAGCAAGGAGAGGCTCCCTGTTCCCAAGAAAATTCACAGCCCATCTAAGCGGTGACTCCCTGAGTCTCAGTCAACATCATGGCGGCGGGTTTGGGCTTGGGCTTGTAGAGGACCAGCTGAACCCCGGACAGTCTTGGGGCCTGAGCTTCTTGGGCCCACAGGTGAAGTGAGCGGGAATCCAGGAGTGCTAAGGTGATAAAAATGAGGTGGGGCCACAGGGTGCCTCCATTTTCCAGAGGAGAGGCTGACCCGGAGGTTCCCAGGTCCGCACCGCCCCCCTCCCCCACCTCGAAGGACATCACCGTGGTCTTTAGAGTACCCCGGAGCCTGCAGGCCCCCGTGTGCTCATCATCGGGGGGAAGGTGACGGCCTTGCCCTGGGCGTCCAGAAGAGCCTGCCTCTGTCTTGGGGGCAGCACCGCCGAGCTTAAGGTGGTGAGGCGTGGACAGCTGTCGGGAGGGCCTGTCCCAGGATGACACCATGCTTGGTGAAGCAGAGGGCCAGAGGGACAAAAGGAGGCCCTCGGCAAGATGGATGGACACAGGGGCTGCAGCAGGGGCTGGAACACAGCACCAACTGGGCTGGCAGAGGTTTGCTCCACTGCATGCAGGGCATCTCTCCACCTACCCTGCCCCCCGCCCCACCTGCACCTCCTCCATCACCTCCACCTGAGGTCCCCTCTGCCCTGCCTCCAGACAGGTGCTCCACTTCTTTCCATAAGCCCTGTTCTGTGGTGTCCTCCCTCTGGCTGGACCGGTGGTAAGGGTGATTGCAGTCAAGCAGTGGCTTCACCTGGCATCCTTAAGGTTTGACCTGGCCATTGTAACTGTGAACCCTGAGCTCCTGTCTGTTCACCTCCACCTGCCCTCAGAAGTCTCTGGACCCCTCCATACCCTTTCCCTCGCCCACGGCATCCGCTGCCCTTCTCTGAGTGGCCGCTGGCTGGGGCAGGTTCCCGGTTGGCCCAGGGTCTCTGGGTCAGCAGTGGCACCGGCTGGCCCTGGTCAGGTGCTCAGAGAAGTGAAGGTGGTGGCAGCACAGAGGGCCGGGCTCCCTGTCTGGGAACCAGGAAGCAGCGGGGGGAATCTAAGGCTAGGGTGTTGCCCAACTGCCAACCCACAGGTCAGTGGTTTGAATCCACCAGGGTCTCTGAGAGGGAGAAAAGACGGCCTGGGTGGCCCCAGGGTGGGGGCGGGTGGCAACCCTACCCTGTCACCTGAGGTCATGGGAACCCAACTGATGACACCCCACAAACAGGACTCCCAATGTGGAACAAAGGCCTGGTGGTATGCATGCCAAAGGTCCCAGTCTTGCAGCCCCTGGAGCACAGGCCCCCCCCTACCCAGGTGTGGTCCTAGGAGTCGGAAGCAGCTCTTGGTGGCCATGGAGTGAGTCTCCAGGTGGCTGAGGGAGGGCGCTCTGCAGGATGGGTTGGGTTCTAGTGGCGCCTCGCTGTAACCAGGGCCTGGCAGTGTAGGAGCCGGCGGCCCACTGCGTGATGGCCCTGGGGTGGGCGGTGTACGCTTTTCCTCACCGGTGTGCTCCTGGGCCGTTCGTGTGGCAATAGGTCACACGCTGCCTTGTGACCCGCTCCCTTCCGTTGCCGAGTCTCCTTCCCCGGTGTCTCAGGCACTGCCTTCCCCATGCTCCCTGCCCCCTTCCCTGCACTGGCTCCCCCTCCTGAGGAACTCAAGACCACCATCCCTCCCCCCCGCCCCGCCCGCCCCACCGAGTCATCAGAGCACTAGCTGGCTGAGCCAGGGGGCTTCAGAAAGTTTGGGGGTGGGGGAGACCCCATTACCTTTCAGTTCCAACCTTTTGAAGCCCCCTTGTGCGTAGTGCACATGGACAATCTAGGAGCTCTGCAGGGACTGTGGGTTCAGGGTGGGACAGCTACCTGCAAAGTCAGTGGTTCAAAACCTCCCACATGACACTGGGGAGCAAAGTGAGGCAGTTGGCTCCCTTCCAAGTTTACAGCCAGCTCAGGAATGCAGGGGAGATGCTCTGTCCTCTGGGTCATGGAAGCCATAGAGAGGGCTGTGGACATGGGTTCATTACAGAGGGATCCAGGCACAGCGTCTCGGATTCCTGTGGAGAAGAGTTCTGGGTGAGAGCGTGGTCTTAGGAAGCTCACAGCCGAGGCAGATGAAGGGCTCTCTGTGCAGGAGGGGTCTCTCCCAGAGCCGGTGCAGTGGTTCTTCTGGGGTCCTGAGCTTCCCTTTCTCCTCCAAGTGACGGACCGTCACTATCCGTCCTCTGAAGGCTGGTGGTAGAGGCCTGAACAGCTGTCCTTTTGACTCCTTCCAGGGCCTGGTGTCCAACTGGGGTAGGTCACCAGGAAGGTGGTCACTCTGGAGTCCCTGTGGACCCTGCAGATGGCCCAGACTAGAGAGGAAGGGTCTGAGGCAGGCCTGCTGGCGCAGTGCCTGGTGCCAACCACATGGTGGCAGCCGCACACAGCCTTGCTGGCTGCCTGTCCCTCCATCAAAAACCCACTGCCTTTGCGGGGACACTGCTTCCTCTCCACCCTTAATCTGAATTCAGGGAAGCACTGCCTAGGTGGGGAGTGGGGGTAAGGCCTGTAGGCTTTGCAGGAGCGGCTGAAGAACTCTGGGAGCAGCCCATCCCCTAACCCAGTGTGCAACCAGGCCTCCTTGGGCCCGAGGAGAGAAAACAAGTGTTTATGGAAAAAAACTAGCAGGCTGAGCCCCGGTGGCGTAAGTGGCTGAGTGCGGAACTGCAGCCCACAGGCTTGGCAGTTCAAATCCAGCAGCGGCTGGGTAGTGCCCACGACCACCAGAGGCAGTGATGCCCACACACACACACACAAAAACTAGCAACAAGATGGGTCACATGGGTTTCGACTACCAGGGGGACTGGCTTTTTCAGGTTCTTGGGGCTCATGATTTCAAGTGATCCTTAAAATGAGGGTCATTAAAATTCCCTCTGCTCGGTGAAGGGGTGGTGCTTGCCTCATCTGGGTGCGAGGCCAGTCCTGTGGTGGGTTGAGGCTCATCAGATGCTTGGCACGGCTTCCTGGTCCTCCCTGTGGCTCAGAAAGGGGCCTGGCCCCACTCAGGCCCCTCTCCTGCCTTGGAGGTGCCTCTCCATGGGAAATGTGCTGGAACCACCCCATCCACCGTCCCAGAATGGGGTGACCCAGCAGGGAAGGCTGCACCCCTGACTCACTACACCCCAGCAGGGAGAAGTGGCTCCCTAAGGGAGCCCCCCCCGCCCAATCCCCCATGGACCATAGTGAGATGCCATTCAGAGCAGGAGAGCAGCTGGTCTCCCAGTCCTCTCTCACAGAGGGGACTTTGCTGAAGAAGTCTACAAGGACGGGGACAAGGGGGGTGTTCTCATGGTGGTGGGGGGGGAGCCTGACAAAATCCCTGAGTGTGGCCTCCAGGTCAACTGTGACCCCTTGGCCGAGGTGACGTGCCACCCTGCAGGGATGCAGGCCTGGGCTGCGTGTGGAGCAGAGAGGGGTGGGTGAGGGCTGGGTCTCTGCAGGACCAACAGACCTGGCCTCTCTAGGCGGAAGGCCATCGGGAGTCACCCCGCCCATCCACAGGGTCCAGCAGAACCACCCGTGCGTGCAGTTTCCAAGGCTGTAAATCTTTCTGGACGCCCGACGGCCACGCCCTTCACCCACGGAGCAGTTGGGGGATTCAAACTGTCAACCTGTGGTGGGCAGCCAAGTGCTTAACCTACTGAGCCACCAGAGGCCCAGTGAACTATCTGCACTCGGGGCAAAGCAGCTTTCACAGGTGGTGGTGGGGGAGGAAATAAAAGGGAAGGACTGGCATGGGGCCTGGGCAGAATCACTCTGAGCACCGCACACATGCGTCAATCCATCCAACCCTCACAGCAGCCCTACGGAGGGTGGGGGGCAGGAGCCCCTGCCCATGGCACTGAGGACAGAACCCCAAAGGCCGGCACGTGGCAGGTCAGCGGCTCAGGCTCCAGGTCTAGGACGTGACTCCCAGCTTGTCCTGCCAACGTGGGAGGCTCGGGGACCTGCCGGCTCCTGCACTGCGGGGGGGGGGGGTGCAAGAGCCCAGCCCCCTCCAGGTCCCAGGGAACACAATGCCAACCACCACCAAAGCGGCCACCAGGCAAGGAGAAGCTGCTGGGGGCTGGCCAGTGGACCATGCACAGACGCCCTCCAGCCTTCCAACATGCTTCCAGCTCTCACCCCCCCTCCCCCTTCATCCCTGCATCTCAGCTGTGCACCTCCATTTTGGGAGGTGGCACGTGCCGACCCAGCGAGGGATGGAAGGCAGGCAGGCAGGCTGCTTCAAGCAAACAGGGTTCCAGGTGCAGCGGGGAGGGACGGGATGTTTCGACGAACCAGCGGGATGCTGAAGCTCGCCTCGCCCAGGCCAAGACATCTGGAAGACCCCTCCGAGGCCAGCTGAGTAGAGGAACCCCTCTCTGGGCCCATTCCAGAGAGAGGCCATCTATCAGCGCCCTCTCCAGCAGTGCCACTCCCGTCACTTCAGCAGAAGCGAAGTTCAATCGGGCGGAGGGTGACAGACACCATGGCAGCAGCCCAGGGGCCTGCCCGGGAGTCAAGCCGGAGAAAGGGGCATGGAGCGCGGGAGGATCTCCTTGCTGACCTCGGACGATCGATCCTGGCTGATGACACGGGAACCAGAAAGCTGTGCGCACCGTGTTTGGTTGTGCCAAGGCCCAGCCGACCGCGTGGGTCAAAACACACTACGGAGAGTGCGGTAAGGAAGGAGCATTCCAGAACACCCCACCCCGCTCCCGAAGAACTTGCCCACCGACCTGGAAGCAGTTGTCTCCACAGCAGGAGAAGAGAGTGGGTGCCTTTCAATCAGGAAAGAGCAGACCCTCAAGTCAACTTTCCACCCAGAAGCCAGACTCCCCAACGAAGGTCGGAACGTCTGGGTCAGCGGACAGCGAAGGAACCACTCATGATACACAGACGACGCAGGAGGGCTCAAAGGACTGACTGACGAAGACCAGAGAAAAGAGGGCTTCTGCAGGGATTCTACCTTGACAGACAGACAGACAGAAACCCCACGTGCTCCCGACATGACCGAGAGACCGGTGTAGTCAAGGACTTCATGTTCCTCCCACCCACTGTCAGCGTCTGAGGTCACGGCCACTGGGATATCTCCAGGGGCACATCCGGAAGCCGGCTGCTCCCCACCCGGCCACCAACACTGCCCACGCCCCAGCCAACCTGCTGCAGGCGGCTCTTTGAAGCCTTAGAGAGAGACGATATCCCTTTGAGGACTCGGGCGTGTCCGAGCCACTCACGGCCTGTGTGGTGTTTCCCACTGCCCGGCAGACACGTGGAGCTGTGCGGTGAGGAGGAGGACCAGGCAGAGCCAGAGAACGCTGAACTCGGCGAGGATGACCAGAAGCACGCACACATGCACGCACGTATGTCTTGGGGGCCTCATTCTGCCAGGGGGCTCCTCAGCTGTGCGGCTGGACGACGGTGAGAAGGCTTTGGCTCACACACTCTGCACATGGGACCACGAGGAACCAGCCTCCGCTTGGTAGGGCAGGGTCAGCTTGACACAAGAGAAAGAGAGAGAGCGAGAGAGAGAGAGAGAGAGATAGAGAGAGAGAGATGCCCTCGGGGGGAGGGGGGGGTTGGGTTGGAGCAGTGGTGAAGATGGGGCAGGGACGGGCTGCAGTTTCCACTGGATTGAACTCTGAAGTCTGCTCGTGTCCCCAGCGGCCCAGGGCACAGTGACGAGGGCCCAAAGACGCAGGGCATGTGTCCTCAGAACTGGGAGGTGTGTGGGAGTCTTCTCTGGGAAGGAGAAGGCGTGGGTGTGGGGCAGAGCCTGTTAAGTCCTGGGGTGGGGAGAGGGCAGACAAGACACACACTTGGCAGGCCGGGCCGGTGAGGTCAAGGACCGTGCAAAGAGGCCAGCAGACAC
>PVJH01026044.1:0-30608 GCA_004026705.1 Nesogale talazaci | reverse complement strand
ATTTACTTGAAAAATAGTAACACTTACAAGGGAGACATCTCATTTATCTCTCCCACATTTACTGCTGCATCATCCTCTCGCAGAGCCCTGGCAATCAATCACTCCAAGACCCATGATTTGAGAACTAATTCAGATCAAGGACAACTTGGGAACCAGTAATAATTTACTCGAGTGTAAGCCAACCTGAATATCAGTGGAGACAGCTAATTTTACCACCAAAAAAAAAAAAACTGCATTGAAAATGTGCTGGAAAACTTGGCTTATACACAAATATATACTGTGTTATAAAAAGAATACTTGAATTGAGGAAGTAGTTATCACCCTCCCCTGGTAACTGAAAGATTGGTGGTTCAAGTCCATCCAGAGGTGGACTTGAAAATCCAGGTGATTGATTTCTAAGAAGTCAGTTATTTAGAACCATGTGGAGCACAGTTCTCTGCTGACACACATCAGGTCACCTTGAGTCATCACTGTCCTGAAGACAGCTGGTTTCAACAACAAGGAAAGGCCTTCCTACTATAGGCTCTCACAGGGAAGTAGAGGAGGAAGTGCGAGACTGAGTGTGACAGTCATGTGCTTATGTTAATTTTATGATTGAAATGTAGGGGTGGAGTCTAGCCTGTTAATCTGGAGAGAGACATTGAGTAGTCAATGAGGCCTCTATGTGGGCATGGCTTTCTCCTGAGACTTCTGGGAAATCTCGCGGTATTTCCCTCGTGAAGATGAGAAGCTATCTTCCCCAGTTGTTGGGAGTTAGTCTCAGAGAGACGATGAATCACAGACAAGACAGGATGGTAGCATCCAAGAAGCTAAATGAGCTGGAGCAGAAGCCACATGGCTTTGCCCTGATGGAGCCAGACCTCTGAAGCTGGGTGGCCACATGGAACCCTCTGCCAATGATGAGTTGCTTCTGTTGTTGATGGACCCTCAGCCCTGGAAGCAAAGAGCCATGTAGAGACCCCTGCCAGCGCCGAGATTCTGCACCACTGACCTGTGACTTCGTGAGTCAGAAGGAAACTTTATAGGCTGATTTTGGGCATATGGGTTAATATCGGACTTATGACTTTGAACTGGACTGGGCTCAATGTCCTGTTCCTCTTGTATATAAACCTTTTCCTTATATCTGTATGCGTGTCTATGAAATTTGTTCCTCTAGTCTACCCAGACTGACACACTGAGCCAAGGGGTGTGTGTGTGTGTGTGTGTGTGTGTGTGTGTGTAGCTCTGGGAAGATTTCTCCTGCCCAGGGAGCAGGCAGTACTCGGACACTTGGGTGATGCTTTATGGTGTGAAAGAGACCTCATGTCTCACATCTAACTAAAGAAACCCCTTGTTTTAGATTAGAAAAGAGACCCCAAATCTCACATATAATTTAGGTAGAACATGTATTAAGTCTTAAACAATAAAAAAAAAAATACAACCTTCGGATGAGGAAGACCATTAGTATGGCATCCAAGGGTTTGCAGAGATTCAGACATAAAAAGGACAAGGGAGGGAAACTGTTAAAAACCCAAGATTGGGGACGGGCTAAGACATCACAGTAACAGGTGGGATACAGAAGCAATAACAGTACGATGATAGGGACCTGTATATTATATGAGACAGAAGAGCTTACAAGATTGGTCCAGCGTCCTACAACCCAGTAAGGTTGACTGGTGACCATGGTGCCTAGCATCCCACCTTCCATTCAAGGCACACCTAGGAGCAGTACCTAAGGGCTGTGCTGCTTCTCCACCTCAGACTGGCTAGGGGAGTGATAGCCATCTACTTTCAAGGGCACACAGCCAGAGCTTAAGGTTGTGCTCAATGCTGGTTCATGATCAGACAGTGGAGGCTGAATTTCTGTGGAGTCCCATAAATGGATTTCTACTTTAAACGATAGCCTCTTGCAAAGTCAGCACTCAGAAACTTCAACTCTTATAGAATAACCACTAAATATCCACAAGGTGGCCCAAGAGGTGAACACAGCCCTGGAACCAAAAGACCTCAGGAGAGCAAGACACATGAGAAGATCCAGATTAAATGATTTCTTCTTTGAGTCATCAAAATTTGAGTTTGTACCTTTGTTTTATGAAAGGATTTTCCTTCTCTACTCCATCCAGTCAAGAGCCACTGTTGCTGTTGTGGTGCTGGTTGTCAAGTGCCATCTAGTTTGCTTTGACTCACGCACCACAGAGGGAAGCACGTCGGGTCCTGAGCCGTCCTCCCAACAGGCCCTGTGCCTGAGCCCACAGTGGCAGCTATTTGTGTCACTGTCTCCTTGCCGGCCTTCCTCTTTTTCACTTCCCTTTTACTTCATCAAACATGATGACCTTCTCCAGGGGTTGGTCTTTCCTGGCAACCTGTTCAAAACATGTAAGACAAAGTCTTGCCATCCTTGCCTCTAAGGAGCACTCTAGCTGTGTTTCTTCCAAAAAAGATCTTTTTTATCTTTTTACCCTTCCATGGTAATTTCCGTAATCTTTCCAGATAGTTATAGGAAATCCTGACCCCTACACTTTGAAGATTTGATTTCGTGCTGCACTGGTGGCAGAGTGGGTGACACATTGGACTGCTAATCACTAGGTCATCTAAAATTCTCGATCAATATCAAAACGTTCCAGAGACGTTATTTGGTAGTATTGGTAGTGTCGGTGGAATTTATTCTAGCTAAAACGATATTTGTTTCCCTCCTCCATTGAATATCTGCTAACCCAGATGGGAAACCTTTTAAGAACATACACTAATGGACCAACTCAATCCCCAGTAAAACCCAGACATGATAGTAAACCTATCAAAGGTGACATCTGTGCATAAGAATGATCTCGAGGGACTTGGAAGGTTGATTATTAAGTCTCAAGTGTCTGCGTGCCTCAAGTCATTTTAGATCATTGTAATCAAAACACAATTCACATAGTCAGTGTGCTCTAGCAGGAGCACAGGCAGGAGTAACCAGGAAGAGGACTGGGGAGAAGGCACTTCCATTGGTGTCTATCTTTTCATAGATCACTTATCCAACTTGTTCTTCCTTAGCAAAATGGCTTCAGGCTTGAAATTTGTGTTCAGATGTGTATGCTAGGGGAAAAAAATCTTTTAATATCCTTGCAGAAAGCTTCAGCTCAGTTGCTTTGCAGTCATTTCTAGAACATAAGGACATAATTCTATTTTAGAAGGAAATCATTATATTTATATTGCACATTTGACCAAAAGAAACCCTGGTGGCATTGTGGGTTTGGTATGGGACTAACTGCAAACCCACCAGTCACTCTATGAGAGGACGATAAGGTATTCTGTTCTTGTAAAGATTTATAATCTCATCCAGTCTCCCAAAGAGAGTCTGCCTTGCATCCTTGAACCACACATCACCCTCCTTTTGTGTACACCTTGAAAAGTGCTTTGACAGAACAGATCTAACCTTCACTGGGGTCATTTCTTCAGGTCATTCATTTGCTTCCGTACGCATTGTGAAACTATCATGCCAAATCAATAAATATATTTCCATAAAAATGATAAGGGAAATGTATTGGAAAGTCAAATCAAGATAGAGGGAGGGGAGTCCGTTTGTTTTTTTGAAGGAAGCATTTCTGTTTCTGTTTAAAGGTAGACATGGAGAAGCAATTTCCCATCTGGAAAACCTGCCTAACAGTACTTGTTATGTAAGACCCAAGGGGAGAATAAGCCTGGTACTATGTCCCTAATTAAACCATTTTGACCTAGTTTCTATCCAGTCTTTCGTGACCCAGGTTGTAAGTTATACACTACCATAACTTTAGATCTTGCCCTTGCAAGGAGCACAACATCCATCATAGGGCACACCAGAAATAAATAACATGAAATTAACTGGGTTTTATCTCAAGTTCACCTTTAGCCCTATGCTGCAACTACCTCTTATGTGAAGAACCATATGACTATAGAACCAAGGCTAAAGAGGAAACCGTCCATGCACTTTGGTTCAGATCCTTAGCTTTAAGAGTAATCACTCAAAGAAGATCCAGCACCACCACCTACATACCATTCAATGGCCTTCTTGCCTTCTATAACTTGCATTAATCTGGTAGACATGGTTCTGCCCTTCTGAATGAATATTAGTAGAAATTTTGCCCTATCACCAATGGCCATTAGCAATGCAAATAGCACCCAATCACTTAAGAGTTTAATCTGTACAAATCAACAATTCATTGGATTAGATTCAGGGCAAGTCTATACTTGTATAACTTCCTTTTTGCAACAATTAGTTAAACTCCATATATACTTTTTCTTTTCAAAACCATTTTATTGGGTGCTGATACAGGTATAATACCATTCCATAGTTCAATCGCATCAAGCAGTATTATCCACAATTGTTACCACAATTCGTTTCAAAGCATTCTCTTTCTCCTTGACATCAGCTCCCTTTTACCTCCCCCCCACCCATCCGCACTCCACCTTGACCACTGTACCCTCCAGAAACCCTTATTTTACTTGCTATCTCCATACGTTCATCAATCCTGAGTCTCATGTACAGGAAAACAGAAAAACATGAAACCCCTCCAATGACAAAACAATCTGAGATGAACCCCAATTATTTATAACAAACAAAACAAAAATACAGAAAATGTTGAAAACCAGATTAGATCTAATGGGCCTGATCACAGAGGTTGGGAGTGGGGGTGGGCAGGGATCAACTAACAAAGTTTTAAACCGTTCAAGTCAGGTTGATCATTTTGACCTTCTAGAGTCATCTCCTTCCATTTGGTAACCACGTTCTTCTCATCCCTCTATTACAGATAGAGGGAAATCACCGGAGGCTTATTTCCTATGCAGATCCCACAAATGTATCTTGTACTTCCACTGTCCTCCATATCCTTCAACAGACCAGGATCTCACAATTTAGGCTCTGATAACACTCCCTCTTTTTTAGCTTCAGATTATATGATTTATAACCCGTCTATCTCTGATGTTGGTGTACATCCTCCATGTGGACTTAGTGGACATTTTCTTTCTGCTCAAGTCCTTGGTATCAGCTTCTCTTTTTTCCCCTCCCTCCCCCTACCTTCCACCCTTGTGAACCCTTGCTAAACTATAAATGGTTATCATTTTCATATCTTACACTGTCCACTCTCTCCTTTCACCCACATTTCTGTTGTTTGACCCCCCTCAGGGCAGGAGTGTTAAGTGTTGTCATTGTGATTAGTTTCCCTCTTCCTTCCCCCACCTTCCCCTCATGGTGTTGCTACTCCCATCACTGTCCCGAGTTGGGGTGAAGTGGGGGGGTGGGGAATGGGTCTCTGGATTCCATGTGTTGAGAGTTCTTATCTGTACCAGTATCTATGCTTTGGTCTGGCCAGATTTGTAAGGTAGTACTGGAGTCATGATAGTGGGGTGAAGGAAGCATTAAATAACTAGAGGACTGGTGGCCAGATATCAAAAGATATAGTGTCTGGGGTCTTAAAGGCTTGAAGTTAACAAAAGGTCAACTAGCAGGGATGCAACAAAACCCCCAGTGAAAGAAGCACACCATCCTGTGTGATCATGAGATATTGATAGGATCAAGTATCAGGTATCAGAAGACTCAAAGTAATTAAATCAATGTGAACAAGTGGGGTCTGTGTGGAGACCCAAAGTACATTTGTAGACAATTGGATAGCCCCTCATAGAACAGCGTTCTTGCCTTGAGGGAGTATTTGAGTCCATCTGCTTCCTTAACACGTAACATATAAATATATGTACATAGGCCTATATCCTTACCATTATATATTAATATATTTACATATGCACATGCCTATATTTATACCTCTATAACTGTCTTTTGCTTCCTATTTCTTTCCTCTGTTTCTTTTATTTCCTTTATTTCCTCTTGTCTCATTATCATGCTCAACTTTCATTCATCTCTCAGTAATTCCTCTTGGCTGTATTACCCTTGATTGAACCCCAACAGGCATGCTATTCCCTCCTCGGCATCGATTTTTGATCTCTTATTTTCCCCTTGTCCCCGGGTTTGTTGGCTCCCCCATCACTTTATTCCACCTCCCCCTCTCACCCCAGAACCATTGTTTTTTTCCTCATTATTGTTCATCTTGCCTGTCTTATATAGAAAGGCATGAAAAAGGAGGAAGAAGAGGAGGAGGAGGAGGAGGTAAAGAAGAAGAAGAAGAAGAAGAAGAAGAAGAAGAAGAAAAGGTCTATAAATAGTTCCAAGTCTGTCTGCTGATCCTTATGTAGGTTTTCAAATCAAATCTGATGAGGTGCCATGCCCTGCCCTCTGACTCTAAAATCTATTTTCAGAATTCCTCAAGGAGTTCATTGTTTTGCTCCCCTTGCTGCTCTGTTGCAATCCCATTGTGTTTCACCCCAGTGTGGGTTGGTCAGGCTGAGCACAATTCCCACATGTCTCCAGTGCTGTCCCCTGTAGCGCAGTGGGTCAGTGAGGGGATGTCGTGTCTCATAGTGGGACCCATCTCATGGCCTTTCTGTGCCTTGGCTGCTCTGAACAGGAGTTTCATTCTTGAGCTTTGATAGGACAGGATATGTGGTTCTCTCTCTCTCTCTCTCTCTCTCTCTCTCTCTCTCTCTCTCCCTTTTACTTTGCTCCCGTGAGGTCTGAGCACACCCGCCTTTTTCCGTGGGTTGCATTTTCAGTGGAGAGTGGTTTATTAAAGTCACCTACTATGATTGTTGAGCCTGTGGTTTCTTTTTCTTCTTTTAGAGCATTTGATGAATCTTGCAGGTCTCTTGTGGGGGGTGTAAACATTTATTGTGCTCACGGATTCTTGGTCTACTGTTCCCTTGAACATATATATATTTTTTTCTCAGCCTTTGATTCTCAGTTTATTTCTGTCTGCAAGCTGTAGCTATGTCTCTTATAGGCAACAGATCAATGGGTTATGTTTTCTAAATCAGTCCACTAGTTTCTGCTTTTTAATGGGCAAGTTCAGTTCACTGGTATTCAGAGTTATTTACATTCATCTGTGATCTCTGTGATGTCATCTTGTACCTTTTGTGTTAGGTGTTTTCATACTTCTCTTCTTATCAGTATGTCTTTTGGAGGGCCCCGGATTCATTCTTGCCTTCTCTTCACTGTTGAGCCAATGCGACTTTGGGGACTGATTTCAATGTGTTCTCCTCCGGGTGGAGTTGCTGTGTGAGGATCTCTTATTTATACTTGGTTAGTGTTATTCATCTACTCATACTGGGTTGGTGGGGATTATTTGTAGAGCTGGGTCTATTTTTAATGTATTATTTGAGTTTTTCCTTCTTCACGGAGACTCTTACTTCTGCATCTCTCTTGATAGGTAATTTGACTAGGTGGTGTATTCTTGGACTTGCATTATTTTCTTTCAACATTTGGCATATATTACTCCACTCTCTCCTGGTCTTTGTGGTATCCCTGGATAGGTTTGGCAAATTCTATTTGGGTACCTTTATACATGACTGCCTTTCTTCTCAACCCCCCTCCCGGCCCCCACTGCCGTTTTGATTTTATCCTTTTCCTCAAAGTTAGATAGTTTATCTATTATATGGCTTGGAAAATTCTTCCTGTGATTCAGTCTTTCTGGTGTCCTTTCAGAATCCTGAGTGGTTGCCCAATTTTCATTCATTACACTGGGGGAGTTTTCCTCTAAGAATCCCCTCACTATTTTTGCTGCTGATTTCTTCATTGTGTTTTTGTTCCAGAAATCCAGTTATTCTCATGTTGTATCTCTTCATGGCATCAGAAACTGCTCTCAGGTTTTCCTCAGCTTCTCTGTTTGACTGTCTTTCCCTACTTTCTTTGTTGAAGTCTGCCTCGTTATCCTTGAGTTCACTGGTACAATTCTTTGCTTTTTCTTGTCTGTTCATAAAGTATGAATTTTTTATGTGCTTTGCTACCTCATCCCTTAACTGTTGTATTTCCCTTTATCACCTCTATTATTTCATCCCCTTTCTATATTGCTTCCTTCATATCTTGTATAACTCCAAGCACCATTCTGAAGATTTCTTTCTGTGGCAGATCAATTTCTGCTTTTTCTATGAATGTCACTAGGTTCAGGACTTCCTCCAACATTGCCTTTATTTCTCCTGACTTCTCATTAAGGTTATTGAGGTAGTTTGCTGCCTGCATATCCTTTTTTGGAGGAGCTCATCACCATTTTCCTGGGTATCAAAGAACCCTGGCCCTCCCTCCTTAAGAAGTATGTAGGAATCCTTCTGTGGGCTACCTTTATTCAACCACCCTGGGGGATTGTCCATTTAGGGTTTTCCTTTTACCTTTACCCATTCTGTAGTTTGGGGATGGGTTTGATAGTTCTTTCTCTGGGGATGCTGGCCAGACAGTTGCAGGCTGTGAGGGTGGCACTGTGTAGACTAATTGGGCAAGGAGTCATGATGGTTAGTGGAAAGCTTTGGAGGGATGCCTCTGGGGGTGGATTTAGACCACTTCATGGTGCTGGTTGGCAGGTCATGGTGCCTGGTCCAGGGAAAGCTGATGATATAGCCTCTGACCCAAAGACAGCCTGGTGGAGGCACTGCAAGGCATAGAGCTGCACACTGGAGGTGAACTGGTTTTGGTCACTGTGTTAGTCTGAGTAGACTAGAGAAACAAATCCATACAAACTCTTATGTGTACAAGAAAGTTTTATATACAAGGATCCAGTGCTGTTGTAAACATCTCAGCACGGGGAGGGGTCTCCAAGGGACTCCTCTGGCTTCAGAGATCTGATTGCATCCATGTGGCTTGTCCGACTCAGGGGACTAGGGTAGCTTCATATGGCTTCTATCAGGGATGTCTCACAGGAAGTCAGCCTTGTCAGTAAAGAGTCTCCAAGTGAGTGTTGTCAGTGGGAAGTCTCCAAGAAATTAAACTGAGAAATATTCTCTCCACCTCCAAGAAGGAATTACCATATATCCCAGAATTCTCAGAAGACCAGGACCACACAGGGGACTCATTGGCTATCTCCAAATTGTCATGCTAGACTCCACCCCTAGACTTTTAATCCTCAAATTGACACCAGAATAGGTGACTGTCACAGTCACTATTTATTAACAGTCTTGTGATTGGTAGGTTTGTTATGCCAACATGGCCACAGAAGATTGGTGGATCTGTTGTGACGGCACAGCCAATGAACACACAGGATGAATTGAAGGGCAGATATAGGAAGGGCTTTGCAAGTCCCGCCCTCTCTCAATCTCTGCTGTTTCCTGATCTTCGGACCAGAGAGCTGCCTTGTTCATCCTGTTCCTCGACCTCTAAGCAACACTACCCGTGGGACACCTAAGCGTGGACTGTGTTACTGTGAGTTGAGGATCCTTCAAGTCCTACTTCGCCACGCTTCTGGGATATACATCTCTTGAGCTGGGGACTGTTGGACTCTGTTATCTGGCTGACTGTTGGTGACAGTTGGTGACAGTTGGTGACTGTTGGTGACTGTTGCTCTGCCGTTTGCTGCCTGTAACCAGATAGTCTGGATTGCTCTACAGAGGACTACTCAGCAGCCCTCAAGAATTGAAGGACTGCCAGTCTTCTAGTTGCCTCACGCAAGCGAGTTGTACCGAGCAATCTGTATTGCTTTATAGTTAACTTTTTCTCTTTTATTTTATATATCTTAAGTGAGTTGCACTGAGCAATCTGTATTGCTTTATAGTTAACTTGTTATCTTTTTATCTTATATATCTTTCTCAGTATATAAATATATAAAAAGGCATTACTAGTGTCCTGAATTTTATTTCTCTAAGAGAACCCTACCTGACACAAGTCTTTTAAAGACTTTTTGTCACACCCAAAAGTAGTAGAATCAGTTTTTGGCCTGGGCTATGGCTTTCAGATTGTTAGCTTTTCCTGTCTTATTACGTTAAAGCTCTGAACACTGTCAGGGGATCTACTATCTACATGTTTTGTTATGTTAAATCTGTGTTAATGGACTCGGTTTCTGATGGCTTACATTCAGTTACACAAAAGCACACAGCCTCTCATGGAAAGCAGTTTTTTTGTTTTTCTTTTCTTTTTACAAATGTCTTATAGGATGTCCTGGTATCAGGGCTGCTCTATGCTGACTCCCAGGCAAGAGGGACCCTATTAGTTGAGTGGGTTTGGGGCCCACTTGGTCTGAATTGTCCTGGCTGCCTTCTCAAGTCACCTCCAGCCCCCTCCTGCACAGCTTTGCAGGCTGTGCTTCAGAGATCTACACTCTACCACAGGTGAATAGCCAAGGGGCTCTCCAGGTGCAGAAATTAGTGTCTAATTATTTGTTGTTTTCCATGCTTGCAGGTGGGGAACTGAGCAGATAAGGTCAAGGGAGGAACTATGCAGCTGCTCTGATCCTGGCGGGGAGAGGAAATGCAAAACCCATGAAGGCATGAGCAGACAGGAGGGCAGCGAGGAGACCTCCAGGGTGAGTCATTGTGGCTAATTCTTGGAGGCTCTCCACAAGCCTGACATTAGGACCACCTTTAGACAGTAGTCTAGGGAAACTACAGTATGAAGTGGGTCTTGGATCTTGAGTACAGGAAGGGGTGACAAAAAACATCCTGCTGGACCTGGCAAAGGATTAGTGGAACCCACAGAAGGCGTGGTAAACTTAGAGCATTTCAGTGAACCCTGAAATTGCTCTGTGAGTGAAAATCACATGGAGGGAGGAGGTCTGAACCATCCTGGTATGCAAGAACTCTTCTTCTGGTACCCTGCCTTCCACTATTGGCCTCCTTACCTCTTAACTTTCCAGTCTAACAGCAGGAGCACTGAATGGGTGATTCTACCTGGATGTCATCTTGGAACCTCTCTACCTGGCTTAACTTTTAATAGACCCTGTTTTTTACTTGATTAGACTTTTCTCCTCTGGTTTATTTTGTTATGGTTTGTGTCTTTGTTGTCATTTTCTTTCTTCTTGGGGCGGGTTTTCGGTATATGAAGACCTGGATGGGTGAAACTGTCGAGAGAGTAACTGGATTAGAGGCTATTAAGGGAACCGGGGTGGGGGAGGGGGATTGGAAGGAAATGGGGAGCTAATCACAAATACAAGAAGAGAAAAAATGTTCTGGAACTGATTGTAGAAATAATCGTATAAACTCACTGCCAAGGAGTTGATGCTAACTCATTGTGATTATAGGACAGGGTAGAACTTCCCTTTTGAGTCTCTGAGATTGTAATTCTTTCTTTCTCTTTTTGAGACTGTAATTTATGGGAGTAGAAAGCCCTATATTTCTCCCATGGAGTGATTGGTGGTTTTGAACTATTGACCCTGCAGTTAGCAGCCCAATATGTAAATACTTCATTACCAGGGCTTCTAAAAATTACCATAAAGCCCAGACCAATGCAGGGAAAAGTTATTTGGTGGAGTTGGAATCAAATTGTAGAATCAAATTCACTTAAATGTAATAATCTATTCTCCACCCCTCAACAGTGTCATCTTTTTGCACATATAACCTGGGCCTCTGACAGGTTTCCAGTAGGCATTGTTCTTTTAATCAGTAAGACTTTTTCCTAAGCTACACTAGAAACTTTTGTTCGTTTGTTTGTTTGTTTTTTGGGCATCACTGCCCTCTGGTGGTAGGAGTAGGAGGCCCTGCCTTTGTTCCTGTGGAGCCGCTGCTGGAATTGAACCTCCACCCCAGTGGGCCACAGTCCCATGCACAACCACTACACCACTGGGGCTCAGCCCATAGAAACTTTTTTCTCCTCTCAAGTGTAGCACATAATTCCTTATGTCCATCGCAAACAATGATATTCAAGATAACCATTAAATAAAAAGTGTGGTCTGATTCATACTCTCTACTAAGGACATATCTTAATCTTACCCTTTTCCTATTTGTTAACTGACAATGTCTTTCAAAATATGACTATAGTTTCAGGCATATGAAACCTAGAATTATAACATATCAGTAAAGGATATGGCTGGGTTATGTTAATTGAGTATAACTCATTCTACTTTTAACCAAGATCCATCTGGCATAAGCAATGACATCTCCTTGGTTCCATGACTCTCCAGAAACCATATTGAAATTCTGGTAGCTCCCTGTCAAAACAGTGCTACAATCATATTATAATGATCTTCAGCAAAATTTCATATGCATGTTATATTAATGATGTTCTTCAATAATTTCTACATTCTCTTTTTTTGGAAAGGGCATAAATATGAATCTCTTCCAGTTAATTGGCCAGGTGACTCTCTTCCAAATTTCTTGACATAGACAAATGAGCACCTCCAGTATTGCATCCATTTGCTAAAACATTTCAAATGGCATTCCATGAATTTTTGGAGCCATCTTTTTCATAAATGCCTTGAGTGTAGCTTGTATCTCTTCCTTCAATTTCATCCATGCTTGAGCATATGCTACCACCTGAAGTGTTTAAATATAAATTATTCTTTTTGGTACAGTGACCCTGTGTATTCTTTCCATTTTCCTTTAGTGTTTTCTGAGGTGTTCAATATATTCCCATGAAATTCTTCAGTATTCCAATTCCAGGCATGAACTTTTTCTTCAGTTGTTTCAGATTGAGAACTAGTATTTTTGTCCTATTTGCTTTCCCAAGCACAGATCTTTGAACATTTCACCATAATGTTTTGTCTTCTTAAGCTGCCTTTTGGAATTTTCTGTTCAGCACTTTTTCTTCATTACTTTCCCATTCACTGTACTTTATTTTCCAAAGCATGTTTCAAAGCATCCTCTGATATCTCTCTATCTCTCTTTACTCTTTAATTAAATTTTGCTTTCTTCATTTGTGATGTCTTTGATGTCATGCCACAATTCATCTTGTCTTTGATACTTAGTGTTCTACGAATCAAATCTATGCTTGAGATGGTTTCAAAATTCAAGTGAAATATACTTAATGTTGTAATTTGGCTCTTGTGGACTTGTACTAATTTTTATCAACATCAATCTGAACTTACATATGAGCAACTGACAACAGGAGTAATTCCACAGTTGGTCCCTGGTCTTTTTCTGACTAATGATATTGAGCTTCTCTGTCATTTCTTTTCACCAATGTAGTCAAATTAATTCCTATTAATTATATTGTATGCATTCCATCCATATAGGTATCCTTTTATGTTGTGAGAAAAAAATAGAATTTGCAATGAATATGTCATTGGTCTTGCAAAATTCTATCAAGGTATCTCTAATGTAATTTATATCACCAAGAACATATTTTCCAACCACTGATCCTTCTTGTTTCCAACTTTCACATTTTAGTCACCAGTAACTATATATAAACCTTGATTGCATATTTGATCATTTCAGACTACAGACATTGGTAAAAAAAAAAATCTTTAACTCCATCTTTGGCATTAGAGCTGGTGAGTAAATTTAAATAATAACCATCTTGATTATTTTCCTGATAGGCATATGGATATCACACTATTACTGACAGTATGGTAGTTCAGGGAATATATTGAAATATTCCTTCAAACATGAAATAAGGGAAGAACAAGTGATCCAAAATCAGTGACAAGGTGGGTGTGAAAAGCCTGATAAGGATTGATCAAGAGTAATGCATCAGAGCGAAATTACTGAAACCCAAATGATAGGACAACAAGAAGAAAGTAAAAGGAAATTGAGGAAAGATCTGGGAGTTAAAGGGCATTTACAGAGGTCTAAATACAAGCATGTCCGTAGGTAAATATATTTATATATGATGATGGGGAAGCAGATCTATATGCATATACTTATAGGGTTAGTATTAAGGCAAGCAGATGGACCTTGGACCTCCACTCAAGTACTTCTTCAGTGCAAGAACACTTTGTTCTTATTAAATTGGCATTCCATGATGCTCACCTTCCCGATACAATTGCTGAGGAAAAATGTGTGCATAAGCAAAAGTGGTGAAGAAAGGTGATGGTGCTCAGCTATGAAAGGATATAGCATCTGGGGTCTTAAAGGATTGAAGATAAACAAGCGCCATCTAGCTCAGAAGCAACAAAACTCACTTGCAAGAAGCACACCAGCCTTGGTGATCACGAGGTCTTGAAGGGATCAGGTATTAGGCATCAAAGAACTAAAAATTTTATCATTATAAATGAGAGGGAGTACAGATTGGGCACCTAAAACCCATCTGTAGGTGAAGCGACATCCTCCTACAGAAGAGTCGTGAGAAGACAAGTCAGTCAGGGTACAGTGTAGCAATGATGAAGCAATGGTGAAGCAACATCTGCCTACAGATGGGTCTCAGGAAGGAAATGAGTCAGTCAAGGTACAACTAGCAACAATGAAATATAAATATTTTTTCTAGTTCCTAAATGCTTCCTTCCTCCCAGGCCCCCCCTTACCCACCCACCCAGTCATGATGCCAATTTTACCTTAAAAATCCAGCTAGACCAGGAGATGTACATTGGCACAGATATTAACTGGAAACATGGGAAATTCAGGACACATGATCCCTTCAGGACCAGTGGTGAGAGTGGCAGTACTGGGAGGGTGGAGGGAAGATGGAGTAGAGAGGGATAATAAATTGCAAGAATCTACATATAACCTCCTCCCTGGGTTATGGAAAACAGGGAAGTGGGTGGAGGGAGACATTGGACAGTGTATGATATGACAAAAAATAACAATTTAAAAATTATCAAGGATTCATGAGGGAGGTGGAGTGGGAAGGAAGGGGAAATATGAGGAGCTAATACTAAGGGCTTAAGTATAAAGAAAATGTTTTGAGAAGCAACAAATGTACAAATGTTGTTTACATATAATAGATGTATGTATTGATTGTGATGAGTTGTATGAGTTCCCAATTAAATGATTTTTTTAATTATGAATACAATGCTATTTCTCTTTATTTCTTGTCTTTGTCATATTATGATTGTCTGATCTAAAATAGCTAACAACAGTACATTTCATTTCACTAACACAGGATTATAGATATTTCTATGTTCCATGTCATTTTTAATTATTTCCAATATCCAAGATTCATGCTGAATACATTCTAAATTCCAATTATTAATAGATATTTGAGTCTGTTTCTTCTCATTATGAGTCCTGCCACATCAACATATGAACCTTTGAAAGTGTTGGCCCATCCCCATCATTAAAATTGACTTTACCTTAAGGAGACAGCTTGTGTTAGTCTAGGTGGACTAGAGCAGCAAATTCATAGACACTCATATGTGCATAAGAAAGAGCTTTATATTAAAGAGTAATTGTATACTAAGAAAACTTCCCAACCCAGTCCATATCAGGTCCATAAGTCTGATATTAGTCCATATGTCCGATGCTAATCTATAAATTCCTTTTCAGACTCGTGAAATGCATGTAATGATGCCAAATGTAGGAAGATCATAAGCCAGTGGGTGGAAAGTCTTGTGGATCAAGTGGCAGTGGAGGCATCTCAGTGCTGACAAGGGCCTCCATGTGGCTCCTTCAGCTCTAGGACTTTCACATAGAAGCATGTGTCATGCCAGCAAGCATGTCAGTGTGTGTCCCACCTCCAGTGAGCTATTTATCTTCTTTTTTATTATTTTTTTTATTTTTGGGCATCACTGCCCTTTGGTGGCCATGGGAGCTGCCCAGCCTTGCTGCTGCTGGATTTGAACCTCTAAGCCAGTGGGCCGCAGTCCCGCACTCAACCACTTATGCCACTGGGGCTCAGCCAAGCTATTTATCTTCTTAGTGCCTCTGAATGTCACCAAGTTGTGACATAATTGACAGGCTACAATCCACCCCTTCATTCTTAAGACTCAAATTGACAACAAATTATGTAACTACCAGACCTCCCCTTGTGAATTTGACACTTTCATACAACCCTTTAGCCATATATAATTTTCAAACAAAAAATAATTAAGTCATATTTGTACCTAACAAGATAAAACTAAAATGCATACAATTCAATATATGCCACCCTGATTTAAATACAATATATTCCATAAATGAATAACAACAATAATCTATGCCTATAATTGCAATTAAGTAATACCTACATGATAATCCTATAATCCTATTAATATATTCCCCCACCTATGAAAGCTGTAAGCCAACCACTTCATGCCTTTATCCCCCCCATTTTGGGTATCCAATTTTTTTATTGCCCACTTATATCAACCCAGTGTTCTGAGGAGACAAGTATGTTTTTTGATGTGAAGAATCTTCATTCCAATTGGAACTTTGTGAAATCCGCATCCATAAGCAAAATCAAATCAGGACAAGACATCCATTATGTCAGCAACAAAATGCACCAGTTAACAGGCTCAAAAATCTTCCCTTCAGTCAGTCAGGTTCTGGTCAACTCATTGTGGGCTTCCTCACTTAGCCTCACCAGAGTGTCCATAGGTTGCTTTGCCTTTTGATCATGAGTCCCATTAAAAATTCTCAATAACCCTAGACCCCTTGGGTTATGTTATGAACTTCAGATCAGTCAATTTGCCATCATTTTCTCTAGTTCCTGTGAGCCAGGTTCATAGTTGTCAGTAGCCAGACAGACTCAACCCATCTCTTTATTACTGAGTTTCTCTCACTTCCACTCAGTAAGTGGATCCAGATGGTCACCTAGCAAGCAGTTCAGCCTGCCCACCGGCTGTTCAGTGCTGGAGAGTTTACTTCATGGTTCCAGATTTTTTCCAGCTTTTGGCAAAAACCACTAGTCCAAAATTCAAAAGTCCAAAGAGTTTCCCCCCCCCCTTTTTTTTTGTCTTCAATGTTTCAACAATCTATATGCAGGTCTTTTGGAATGAAAATATTCTGAATACTCCAAAGCACTGGGTGGGGCTTATCTTTTAAGAGCCTTTTTTTGCAGGGATGTCCAAACCCATTTAAAGATTCAAATTTTAATGGCTCAAACAACATCTATTCATATCAACAATAATAAGCAGAAGAAATCAGTATAAACTAAGTAGAATCAGATACTAATCTCAATTCTTAAAACAGCCAAATTTCCTCATATAGTTCATCGTAATCCTTATATAAAGTATTCTACTGATACAAAATATGGGATTAGGTCTCTGACTGAATCAAGCCAGAGCTAGGCTTGCTGTCAGCCATTTGACTTTTGATCAGCCATTTTTATTAAACAATAAGGTCTCTGAGAAATTCAAGGGGTAATTTTGCCACCCAAGCTCAAGATTCACATTTACCACAATCATTTTCACCATTTCAAATAGGAATAACCAAAGACAACAACCAAAGAAAGGAATCAAAACTTTAACTTACCATATTTTTTCCAGAAAACAACAGAGTAAAGTGCCTTTGTCTGACCTCTGGCTAGCCAAAGAAGAAAAACATCCATGAGGCAAAAATCAAATAAACATCTTTCTCCACCTTGATGATTTGTTCCTCTTATACCCCACTCTCGGTACCATAATGTGTTAGTCTGGGTAGACGAGACAAACAAATCCTGGGAAACACTCATATGTCTATAAGAAAGAGCTTTATATAAAAGAGCAACTATATAATAAGAAAACATCCCAGCCTAGTCCAGAACAGGTTCATAAGTCTGATATTAACCCATATGTATGATATCAATCTATAAATTTCTCTTCAAACTCACAAAACACATGCAACGATGCCAAATGCAAGAAGATTGCAAGTCAGTTGGTGGAAAGTCTTGTGGGTCCAGTGGTGGTAGAAGTAGCTGAGTGCTGGCAGGGGTCTCCATGTGACTCCTTCAGCTCCGGGGTTCTGGACTTCATGACTCCATGTGTTTTATCAACAAGCATGTCCCTCAGGAAATCAGTGTGTGTCCTGCCTTCAGCGAGCTATTTATCTCTTAGCACCTCCAACTGTGGCCATCAAACTGTGACCTGATTGACAGGCTGAACTCCACCCTTTCACTATTAAATCTCAAACTGACAACAGATGATGTAACTACCACACAGATCTTACCTAGTTATATTTTGAAGGCCTTTTGGTCTGAGAAATTTCAAGCTCTATATCAGACAATGCCACACTGCTATTCATATTATTTTTGCTGGCAATTTTTTCAGAAATGAACTTCCTCTTCTTTCTTCTTTGTCTTAGTCTGTAGCTCCAATAAATCTGTCCACCATAGGGAACTGCTGGCATTTGAAATGTGCCATCATCACAGCAACACTGAAGCTACCACATTATGGCAAATTGAAAGAAACTGATGGATACTGCTTCCTGTAGACTAAAATGAAAAAGTTGTAGTTACTATATAAATGTTAGGGGTTGTTGCTACTATCATCCAAAATCTCTTGAATGCAACTACCTACCCAGTTGTTTTCAGTGACCTAAATATAATTGAGTGGAGGAGATCCATATCTGTACTAATTCTGAAGAAACATGATCTAACAGAATGTGGAAATTATCAAACTATCAAATTATCATCACTGCATATACAGGACCGACCTGAAGATCTGTGGATGTACATAAATTAATGAATGAACACACGAAAATCAATCCAGGAGAGCAGGTGTTTTTACCCAGATAATCAAGACAAGAGCAGACCTGAGTGAGAAAGCATCACAGGACTGGTGCCAAGAAATATCTACTAGCTATATTAGAAATGAAAAATGTTCATTATTGTTTCAAGCTAAATGCAAAGGACTGTCCAGTGCCTTGAGAATGCTAGAGCTAAAAAATATTATTTTAAAAGTAAGAATTTCTGCTACAGATCAGGAAACAAACCAGAGATATCACATAGCCTATATGTGAAGGAGCCCACTGAGAGCCCAGAGTGTTGCATGATAGCCCAAGTACTTGACAATATATTCCTCCTCAGTTACATCTCTAGTTCCTTCCAACCCATCCCCCAGCACTATCTCCAGCAATGTTCTGCTGCCATTCCTTAGGTCATCAGTATCTGACAATGTCTCATGCATAAAGTTTTCAGATGCTACTACCTCTGAAGTAGTCTGTTCTTAATCTGGAAGTTCCACTGAAACCTGTTCACTTCAGATGGCCCTGGTGGCATTTTAAATAGCAGTGACATAGGTTCCAGCGTGACAGCAATACACAAGCCATCCCAGCATGATAAACTGACTGAGAAGTGGTGACTCCCACCCCTAGTAATTTTGAATAAACTTTACTCTCAATACAATGCAATACATTGCATTTTTATATAAATAAGGTCACGGTATGTATCCTTTTATGGTTGGCTTAGCTCACTCAGTATAATGTCTTCAAGCCCCATACATAGTATAGAATACATGAAGCCTTCATTTCTACTACTGGCTGAGTAGTATTCCATAGAGTGTAGCTATCACATGTTGCTAGCCCTTTCATATCTTTATGAGTATTTTAGTCACTCCGACTTAGGACTCCCAGGAGCAGTACTGCAGTAAACACTGGAGTACAAGTCTCATTGGTTTTCTGCTTCCAAACTTGTGGGTATATGCCTAGGGATTTAATTGCTAGGTGTAAAAAGAGCATGAAGGCAACACCTGACTTCCTCTGTCTTCATGACAGGGAAAGATAATAGACATAAGTCTAAAGTCTATTCCTATTAGGCAAGAGTCATATATGCCTCCCTTTGCTCTGTTTCCAACTTTACCGATTCTGACACCAACATCCCTCTCATGGCATTCTCTTTTCAGATGGGTTTGATTATTCTTTGCAATATTCATAATTATGATTTTATTAAGGAAATGAAAAGGCTATAAAACAGAAATAATAAAGGCACAGTCCTTCAGTCAGGACAGCCTCATACGAACCATGCCCATAGAGAGGCCATTCTCCGGTCCTTGGCCTATCGGTCACTTAGTCTCTTGCCTTGCACCCTGCTTGTGGCAAGAATCACAAAGCTCTTTTAACATGCCAAGAAATGCCCAAAGGTCACACCACTCCATGATAAGCATCAGCCCCAAAGTGCTTAGCTCAAGTCTCATGGGTCAGCAAACCTCTTGTTGTTAGGAGCCATTGGGTCGGTTCCAACTCATTGCAACTCTGCGTACACAGAAGGAAACACTGCACAGTCCCGCACCACCCTCACAGTTGTTATTTGAGTCCATTGTAGCCACTGTGTCAGTTCATTTTGTGAAGGGTCTTCCTCTTTTTCGCTGCCCCTCTACTTTATCAAGCATGATGTCCTTCTCTAAGAACTGGTCTCTTCTGTCAACATATTCAAAGTAGGTAAGACAAAGACTCACCTGCCATCCTTGCCTCAGAGGAATGCTCTGGCCATCCTTCTTCCAAGACAGATGTATTTCTCTTGGCAGCCCATGGAACTTTCAACATTCCTCTCCAGCACAATTCAGATGCTTCCCTTGTTCGCCGGGCTTCCTTATTCAATGTCCAACTTCCACAAGCATTTGGTTCAGCTTCCCATGTATTTGAGACAATGGAAAATATCATGGCTTGGGTCAGGGGCATCTTTCAACATTCTAAAGTCCAGTGCAGAAGATTTATCCAATGCAATACATCCTTTAGTCTCTTGACCGTTGCTTCCATGAGCATTGGTTATGGATCCAAGCAAGACAAAACTCTTGACAACTTCAATCTTTTCTCCATTTATGTAATTTTACCTATCAGGCCAGTTGTGAGGATTGGGGTCTCCAATCCTTGATCTTCACCGGCAGGATTTTCCAGTCTGCCTCACTTTCAATACACAATGTTTTATCATCTGCATATCGAAGGTTGGTAATAAGCCTTTCTCCAATCCTGATGTTTCTTCCTTTGCTCAGCATCTACACTGAATAAGTCCTCAAGCAAGCCTTTACTCCCTGCATGCATTAGGAAGCTCACATCTCTATTTTATGGTTTGGTTCTTGTTTCTGCTGCTTCTCTTCCTCAGTGTCACAGCTTTCTGTGCCTGGTTTGAGAAGGTCCAGGGCAAAGGCATCTCAAGGCTCAAATTATAAGGTTTTTTCCTGGTTCTGGATGGTAGTGAAATCCTATTCTCTTTTTTTTTAAGATGGCTCATTTTATACCCAGCAGAATGGCAAAATGGACCGATCCCCACTTACAGTTCCCAGTTTTACCATCACAATGAACCCTATTAAAAATTGCAAAGGAGTCATATAGTCCTATCAACATCTTCCCTTACCTTCTTTGACACAGATCTATCAGGAAAAGAGGAAATGCATCCAGTCTGTATATTTCCCCCCAAAGACTCTGCCTAGAAGAGGCATGTCAAGCAATTCATTGCACTACACTGGGTCATAAGGTAGTTCATTTTTGTTTTTTGTTTTTCCCCCTCAAGGAACCACACTTGTGCAAAGTGGTTGTACCATTTTGCATGGCTACCAGCAACAGAAAGGGTTTTAACTTCCCCTCATCTCAACAACATCTTGGTTATTTTGTTTTGTGGTAGTGGCGGTTTTTAGCCATGAAAAAAAACAAAACAAAAAAATCACTGCCACTGAGTCAAGTCTGACTCAGAGGGATCCACTAGGCAGAGCAGTTTTGACCACGTGGATTTCCAACACCATGGCTCTTTACTGAAGTAGAAAGCCTTATCTTTAGCCACAGAGCTAGTGGGTTCAAACTGCAGAATTTGCAGTTAGCAGGTCACTCGTAACCCACTACATCATCAAGTCTGCATCGTGATTTGGTTTGCACTTCTCTGAAGGTACTGAAGTTCACCATCTTTTCATCCGTCTGGTGGTCTTTTGAAGGTTCTCTTTGGAGAAATGTCTATTCAAGTCCTTTGCTCATTTTTGAATGGGTGGTCTTTTTGTTGTTTAAGTCATTGAAATTTTATATGAATGTTGGTTATTATATTCTGTCAACTATCTAGTTTCCAAAGATACACTCTCTGTGGTAGCTTGTGTTTCACTTTTTGTAAAGTCTTTGGTGGTAAAAGATTTTTAAATTTTTATGAGGACCTCTCTATTTATTTTGTCACATTTTCCCCTTTTAGTTGGTCTTTTATTTGATAACTCGTTGTTGAAAACTAGGCCTGACAGTATACCTTTGTTTGTTCTCCTAAGAATTTTGTGGTTTTCATGTGCACATTTGGGTTCCCAGCTCATTTTGAACTTATAATTATGCATGGTAAAGTTTCACTGTTTATTAGAGATCCCCCTCACCCCATGGATCAACTTAGCATCCTTATGAAAAATGAGTTTACCTGGGCTGAGCCCCAGTGGCATAGTGGTTGTGTGCAGGACTGCAGCCACAGGGTTGCCAGTTCGTATCCAGCAGCAGCTCTCCAGGAGCAAGGCTGGGCCTCCTATTCCCACCAGGGGGCAATGATGCCCACAAAAATAATGAGTTTACCACAAATGTGTTAGTTTATTCCTATACACTTAGTTTTATTCCATTAGCCTATGTCTATTGTCATACCAAGACTAGGCACTTGTGATCAGTATAGTTGTATAATAGGTTTTAGAATCAGGAGGTATATCATTTCCTACTTTATTCTTCTCTTTTAGCACAGTCTTTATTCTTTAGGGCCTCTTTTCTTTTCATACAAAGTCAAGGATTGGTTTTTCTTATCTGTAAAGAAGACTGATGGAATTTGGGATTTTATTGCATTGACTCTCCATGTAGTTTTGAATTGTATTGACATCTTAACATTTTAAGTCTTCCAATCCATGAACATGAAGCATCTTTCCACTAATTCTTCCTTAATCCCTTTGAGTCATGTTTTATAGTCTTGGATTTTTGTTTTGTTTTTATAGTTTTTAATATATAAGTCTTTGGCCTGCCTACCTCGATTTATTCCTATTTTATTTTCTTGGCTGTTATAGCAAAATGAAATCAGTTCCTTAATTTTCCTTTCAGATATTTTATTGCTCAGACATAGATTTGAAAAATTCAAATCTATAGATGAAAAATAAAACAAAGATCCCTTCTTTCAGATTTATATGTTGGACACATTTTGCTATGTCTCTCTTCATATGAGGGGATATATATATATATATATATATATATATATATATATATATATCTCTTCCCAGCTGGTGAAAGTTACATAAGGGAATATTTCTTACTAACACAAAGAAAAAATCAGTCAGCCATTTACAACCATTACAAATAAAAGCAGTTGGCTTGATGAGATGAAACATTTGATTGTTTTTATTCACTCAATGTAGGAATACAGTTTGTTATGCAGCAAAAAGCACAAAGCAAATTAAAGGAAACACTTTTTTAAAAGATAAAAATACAAAAGCAACCACAAAAACATTGCCAACCTAGCCTCTCCCGACACTAAAAAAATAACTAGAGGGAACTGGTAATGTGGATAGAGAAGAGACTTCAGAGTTGAGTGCAAACCCCATCTCCACTGCTTACTGAGCTTTATCACTTTGGCCGACGCCCTGACCCTCTGTTTCTGCAAGTGTAAAAGATATAAAGACAAGATTTAGTAGACCCAGGGTGGAACCCAGAGACCCATCCCTTTCAAGAGAATAGACTTAATGGTAGCAGGTTTGTTTTATAGAGAATATTCTGAGAAATAGAGTAAGAAGAAAACTTAAAAATGTGTAGAATAAGCAGACAGGCCCTGTGGCAGTCATGTGCTTATGTTAATTTTATAATTGAAATGTAGGGGTGGAGTGTGGGCTTTTAATCAGGAGAAAGCCATTGAGTAGCTGATGAGGCTTCTGGGTGGGCATGGCTTTCACCTGAGACTCCTGGGAA
The DNA here is from genome assembly GCA_004026705.1 of Nesogale talazaci. Taxonomy (NCBI): domain Eukaryota; kingdom Metazoa; phylum Chordata; class Mammalia; order Afrosoricida; family Tenrecidae; genus Nesogale; species Nesogale talazaci. The sequence continues at coordinate 7,214 of PVJH01026044.1, read as the reverse complement.
ATCTTGTGATATTTCCCTCTTGAAGATGAGAAGCTATCTTCCCCAGTTGTTGGGAGTTAGTTTCAGAGACGATTAATGACAGAAAAGACAAGATGCAGCCTCCGAGAAGTTGTTGGAGGAGCCAGCGGAGAGACCACTCGGCTTGGCCCTGATGGAGCCAGACCTCTGAAGCTGGAGTGGCATGCTGTTGATGGACCTGAGCCCTGGAAGCGAGGAGCCATGGGGAGACCCCTGCCAGCGCCAGAATTCTGCACCCACTGACCTGTGACTTCCTGAGTAGGAAGCAGACTTTATAGACTGACTTCGGGCATATGGGTTAAAATTGGCCTTAAGACTTTGCACTGGACTGGATTGGGATGCCTTCTTAGTGTCACATTTCTTTTGTATATAAACCCTTTCCTTAAACCTATATAAGGAAATTTGTCTCTGAAATTTGTTCCTCTAGTCTACCCAGATGAACACAGGCCCCAAACCCTTTACTAGATCTTCTCAGTTGTTCTTACCCTAATGTCTGCATTGCCATTACTGCAATCATCTCATATATGGAAAACTAGTCTTGCACAAAGCCTGTCTGTCTGTCTTCTCCAAGTGAAACCTTTCTATACCATCCTCTTTGGCACTCTGTATCCCACCCCATTCCGTGCAAGTCTCCCACCAATCTCTAACATAAAGCTTCTGCCTCTGACAGGCCAGTCTATTCTGATTGTGTCACTGCAGTGCCTCCCAGTTTCCCTGCACTACCTCTTGTTCAAAGTCACTTAGGGCGTGCTCTTCTGAAAGGCCTTTTCTAACTATGTGCTCCCCACATTCAACAGTTTACCATGTAGTTTAACTCTGCCTCACAGTGTCTTCTGCTGGGGGCTCTATTCGGGAGCCCTGGTCTTAGTGATTCCCTGTGGGACAGCTCAACAGCACCAGCCACTTGAGGGAGAAGAACGAGCTTTCCTACAGTCGTAAAGACTGACAGTCCCAGGAACTGAGTGGGCATCGACTCGAAGGCAGTGTCAGGCCTTGATTCTAAGAAACTCTAAATATGCTCTGAAGAAATTGAAGACAAGCGAAGGTCTCAGGAGTAGGGAATTCTCGTTCCTCTTATCCTTTGTAACACTTAGTACAATGCTAGACCCGGAGCAGGTACAACTCAGTCTATTTTTATTTTAGGTGCCATCCATTCAACCCCCAACTCACAGTTATCTTTTTACCAACTAGATTAGACCTTGTGACTAGGGGTTTCCATTGGTGAGTTTTTAGAAGGAGAGCACTAGACCTTTCTTCCTACTCTGTCTTAGCCTAGAAACTGCTGGAAACATTTCCAGCATGATGTAATACAATACTAACTCTGGTCAGTGGTGACTGTGCATGAGGTGCCTTGGCAGAAGGTCCAAAGAAAATCTCCCACCTTCTGCCCCTGAACTACCAATACCCTCAATGATGATGTTGCTGGAGGCGGTTGAGTCAAGGCCAGCTCACGGCAACCCCAGGAGACTGAGTAAAACTGCCCCCGGGGGATATTCTTTGTTGTGCTTCTTATCAACACGGGTGGCCAGGCCTTTGTGCCATGGATCCACTGGATGTTTTTAACCTCCAACCTTTCAGTTAGCCAGTGTGTGCTTAACCTTTTGTGCCACCAGGGCCCTTTGCTATCAATTTTGAATGACTAACCACTCAGCTGAGGTGTTGAGGGAGCTTGGAGGGGGAGGAAAGGAGCTTGGAGGGGGGAGTAGTAATGTGGAGCTTGTGAAGGGCTGATGAGTCCACTTTGAGGTCCTTGACTAGGGCTGCATCCATCTTCAAGGTGGTCTTAAGTAATAAGCCATTCAGGGGCCAAATGAAAGTAGAATTCATAATAAAAATCTGAAATAGAGGACAAGCAATGGATAAAGAGTGACTGTTTACTGCGCTGCTGTCTTCGTTGTGTTTTGATTAAAAATAGCCCCAGTCCATCAAAAGCAAAAACAAAACCCTAGAACATTGGTCTATTCCCTTTATTGCCCTTATAATGTGTTACTAAGGAGTTATTGATCTTATTTCATGGCCCTCGCACAAAGGCCTCCAGGATTTATTGCTGGGATCGCATCTCTGCTCTTTTATGGATTTTTTTTCCAAGAGGGACTTGAAACAGGGCTCCCATTCCAGGTCCCTTGTGGTTGGTTGGCTGGATCGAGATGCGTCAGCAGATGGCAATAAAACTCACCCGGGCAACAGCTGTTCCTCGCCAGCCCGCGTTTGATTGAGTGCAGAATGTTTCTAGATAGGGTCTTATGTAATCTTTTCATTCCCATCTCCCAACAACACTGAAATTGAAAAATCAATTATAGGACGCAGGTTTGATATTGCCAAGTTCTGTTGGAAGGACTTGCGCATGCACACACACCACACAGGACCTGGCCAATTCTCTTTATACAAAAGCCCAATTTGTTAATGAATGAAGAAACAGCTAGCTCTCAGAGAGGTGGTGGCTGTGCTTAATCAAGACAAATTATAAATAAGTACTATTAGGAAAGACCTTATTTACTTAAAAGATTTAGGAACCACTTAAATCACAAACCCTTTGTCAACAGGATGTCAATAAAAATCCGTTTACTAGGGTCAGCAGAGTCACAAGCACATTTATCATTCCTGGGTCTTTTACCAAAGGTTGCCATCAAATCTCATTAGTTTTCCTCTGTGTCTGGGAGGAGAGAAATCCACTATCATTATCTCGAGACAAATCATAGGAAAGAAAGCTTTAAATCTTCCCGTGCTCTAAGCCCAGGAAGGAAGGATAAATGTCCTTGGGCATCAGTTTTGACAAAAGCCAAAAATGTCTGCAGAAAAGCACAGAGCTGATTGATTGCATGTGGGTTGGGCTGCATGGCTGCTGTGTTTCCAATTAGCCAGTGATTGCAGGCGTCATGCAGCAGACCTGACTCACCCTCTGAGAAGTTGCTTAATCTCTCTCTCTCTCTAAAGAGGGCCGGAAAAGGAATGCTACGAATGAGCACGAGTTTAGTATCCCAATAATGAGACAACTTTCTCCCATGAAAACCCAACTCCTGAATCACTGAACAGATGTGCTAGATTGTTCCATGTGTACCTGGCTGTAAACATAGATGAGAAGAGATACACTTCACCCTGCAAGTAACAGGTCAGGAAGCAGCCTGACACATCGTGATGAGAAACCAGCCCCCCTCACTTGAATACCTCAAATGACCTCTTGTTAAAAAAAACCTGACATGTCATTTGAACAAATATTTATTCCTGCCTAATCCAACTTCTTTATAGCTGAGTGACTGCCAGCCTAAATAATGTAATGGACTACCCCACCTAAACCAGATGCTTAGCAAATGTCTCCATTCATTAGACTGCCCGACTATATAAAGCAGTGCAGCACAAACCTAATGCATTTACAAATCATGTGGTCCATCTGAGAATTTCATTAAATGGAGATTCTGGTTTTCTGGTCCACTAGGTCTGGAGTGAGAAATGAGATTCTGTATTTCTACCACCCTCCTGGGTGATACAGATACTGCTAGGGTGAGGTTACTACACCAGTCATAGATCGCCTTAGTAATAGACTCTAAAATTTTCAACAGGAAATATAAAAGTTATAAGATGGAATGTCAACAGGTTCATGGAAAACTTTCATGATCTTTTCATAATTTTTTCACAGACTTTTGGAAGGCCCCTTCATAAGAGTCCAAAGAACCCATTTTCCAAAAAGATAATAGTAATTAGCTTCAGAGAGAAGTCCACTTTTGACACGAATTTTATTCATTTCATTTTTAACTTTGTATTGCAACTTGGGTGAAAGTTTATAAAGCAAGTCACATTTTTCTATTCCACAATTCTTACACATTCCTTCAAGGGGTTAAGATATTATAACTTAACCCCTTGTATGGTCTATGATGTTTCTGCATATGTTTGCAGTAAATACAAATACATATTTAGAAATATCTCCCGTAAACAGACTGTACTACTATAATAATCAAGTTGATGTCAGTGAATTTTCTTTTTTTTTTTTTTTTGATAGCTGAGCACCATAGTGATTTCCTTACCACACTTTGGTGTACTCACTCTCTCACTACCATCAAGCCAATGGTAGCTAAGCGCAAACCTATATGAGGTAGACCCTCTCCTGTGAGTTTCTGAGACTCTAACTCTTTTCAAGAGTAGATAGTTGTCCTTTTTTCTGAGGTCAGCTGGTGGTTTCGAACTGCTGACCTTGTTGATCAAAGTCCGACACATAACCACTATGTGACCAGGGCTCCTCTAGGGTCCTAAAACTGTGTCTTACCCCAAGCAGTCATCGAAATGAAGTGTCAACTAAGTCCACATGAAAGGAGCATACCAATGCTGGAAGAACAGTAAATAATAAAATCCAAGATCAGAGAAGGGAATTGTACTAGAGCTTAAATTCTGAGCCCCTGGTTTGCAGATGGCTACCGACAATAGTGAAAGCCCAAAATCCATTTGCAGGGTCTTCATGAGGATTAAACCTCTACTGAATTCCCTTGGACCATGGACATAGATGTGAATAGTCTTGCCCTCAGACTGAGTGTATTGGAAAATGGTTCATTATGGATGTATTTAGGTCACAATTTTACATATTGTTGTTTGTTTTCCTTTTGGACCCATTTTTATTCATTTTAGTTTCTATTATCTTTTACTTTCTTTTAGATTAAGATTCTTCTGTTTATTTGTTGTCCTTGTTGTTTTGCTGTTGTATGTATGTTGTTCTTTATATAAAACCCAAGATAAGTAAACCTATAGAGATGGTAACTAGATTAATAGTACCTGGTGGTTTTATGACCAGAGCTTATCTTATTGGGCTGCTAACCCCCAATCCTTGAATGAAAAGATGAACACCAGCTACATGTGTTTTAGTGGAACAACAAGAAAGTCTAAACTCAAGAACTCTCTGTTAGTGATTTACCCTCGCTTCTCTTCCAATCCTTTGTAATCCAAGTATTATTTATTTTGTATGACATTTGTTCCATGATTTTTTACAATAGTGGTCTCATGCAATATCTGTCCCTTTTTTGATTGTTCGGTTTCACTCAACTAGAGATCCATATATGTGCTCATTATTTTTTAAAGTTAATCTAACAAAATGCAGAAATTATTAAATAATATAAATATCCCATTTAAGTAAAATTTTGCTGAAGCTAATCCAAAAATTGTGGCAGCACTCTATCAATAGATAACTGCAAGGAATTCAAACTGGATTCAGAAGAGGATGAAAAATAAGGGATATCTTGGCTGAAATAAAAGAATTCTATAAAGATATTTTCCTGATTCACTAGCTTTACTAAAACATTAATTTTATATAGTATAAAAAATTAAGGATAACACTGAAAAAAAAAAGGCATTCCAGAACACTTTATTTGCTCATTCAGAACTTACACAGACAAAGAAGCAGTTGTGCAAATAGAACAAGGAGGTATTTCACAGTTTAAGATTCAAAGAGATGTGTGTCGGAGTTGCATTCTTTCACCAAACTTAGCCAATCTATACAACAAATCATCTGAAACACTGGACAATATGAAGAAAAGAGCAGCCTCACGATTGGAGAATCATTAACAACCCAAGATATGCAGATGACACAATCAACCTGCAGTGTTGATAGGGAAAAAGAATTGAAGAACTCACTGATAAAGCTTTCAGTATGGATTATAGCTCAGCATAAAGAAAATAAAAATTCTCACAACTGCACCAATAAGTAGCATCATATTAAACAGAAAAAAATATTGAGACTGTCAAAACTTCTGTTCCATTTTTCTTGAATCCATAATCGAGGACCTTGGAAAGAGTCCCCAAGAAATCAAAAAACACATTGTATTCACCATAAAGATTTCTTTAAATTTTTAAAATGCAAAGATGTCACTTTGAAGGCTAAGGTGCCTATGTACTATAGTTTGTGTAACCACTCATCCATTGATGGCCACTTAGGATATTTTCTTCATTTTGTTATTGTGAACAATGCTGTGAATTACATTTGGTGTGCAAATACCTATCTGCTTTTATAAGAGTTCTTGTTATTGTAGGATCTGTATAATAATAGGGGACTTCTGGATCAGATGGTATGTTTATTTCCAACTGCTTAAGGAAGTGCCATACCATTTCTCACAGTGGTTGAAACATATTTCAGTCCCAGTAACAATGTATGAGGGTTCTCGTCGACCTGTTCCCTCACAAGCATTTGTTTTCTTTAAAACAAAACAAAACAAAACTTTACTATTAGTGACAGAATGAAATGATCTCATTGTATTGACCTACATTTCTCCAAAGGTTAATGATCACAATAATTTCTCCATGTGTTTTTTATTGTCTACATTTCTTCTTTGGGATATGTGTTCATGTCCTCTGCGCATGTTAAATGTAGATTATCATTTTGTGGTTGAAACACTGAAGTTTTTTTATAAATTTTAGAGATCATTCCCTTGTCCAACATGTAGTAGGCAAACTTCCCTCCCGGTCTGTAAGTTCTCTTTTTGCTGTTTTAGTGTTTAGCCTTTGTGGTAGTTACCTAATCTGGGGTCAACAGCTTGATGACCTCATTTGGAGATGCCATGGAGGTAAATAGCTTGCCGGAGGCTCCCTGCAAGACATTACTGATGATGAGCCTGACGGAGCTTCACTGAGGCAGCTAGAAGCCCTGGAGATGGAGGACCCATGTGGAAATCCGTGCCAGAGCTGAGATGCTTCTGCCATCACTGGAGCCACACAGCTTTCCAACATTCGGCATTCTTGCCTGTGGTTTATGAGTGTGAAGAGGAGTTTATAGACTGGTATCAGTCATATGGACTAATATCAGACTTATAGACTTGAACTCCACTAGACTGTGATGTTTTCTTAATATAAAATTGCTTTTGTATATAAAGCTCTTTCTTATATACATATGAGTGTCTCTAATTTTTTTTTCTTTAATCTACCTGGGCTAGCTCAGCCTTTAATGCACGTGGGCTTAATTTTTAGGAGAGTCCATGCCGCTGTTTGTGCATTTTCAGTTGCTCAGTAGTGTATGTTTGCATACACTTGAATCTTAAAATGCAACCTGTAGCCTTCCCAAATGCTAGCTGTATGGATTGACATCTTTTTAGATCTTAAAGAGATCCTCTAAGGATAAGAATATTGATTTTTAGGAACTGATTCAAAACAGAACACAAACAAATTCATTTAAAGCAAAGCTTCAATTCAACATTTTCTCCAAGCTGCACTATTGATGGCTACCT
>PVJH01026043.1:0-30741 GCA_004026705.1 Nesogale talazaci | reverse complement strand
GCCAGAGGTTTGCCGGGGGGTGGTTTATGAGGCAAACGGTGGTGGTGGTGGTGGTGGTGGTGGTGGTGGTGGTGGTGGTGGTGTGTGTGAGGGTGTAGGGAATGGGAAGAACTTTGATGTGGCTTTGGGGGTGGCAGATGTGTTTTCAGTGGACACTTACTTGGTTGGCGTGGCTGTGGGCGCATTGGTGGACCTTTTGGTGGTTGGCGAGGTTTTGTTTGAGGAGATTGAGACTTGGGTTTCTGGAAAGGTTTAACCTTTCCTTGTTTCACGGGGGCATGAGGACAGTTTTTCTTTTTAGCTTGACCAGATTTGGATCTTTTTGATTTAGGTGATTTTGACCCTTTTTTGGCAAGTGTAGATTTCTTCGTTTTGGATGGTTTTACAGTTACACCTGAGGATGGAGGTGGCCTTGTCATGTCATCCTTTGCACCCTTCTTAGGTTTAGGCAGTTGTTTTTTGGATTTATTTGGCTTTTTGTTTGCTGGTAGAACTTTAGGCTGTTTTATAGGTTTACTCTTAGCAGGTTTTATGGGTTTATTTTCCGCAGATGTTTTTGTTGTCTTTTTACCTACTCTGGGTCCTTTCTGCGGTTTCTTTGGGGTTTTCTTTTGGGGAAGATGCTTTTTGGGTGGGACTTGCGCAGATTTTGGTGGTTTGAAGCGTTTGGGAGTCGGTGTGGAAGGTCCGCTCTGTGTCTTTTTTGTAACTTGGCTGGCTGTCACTGGTGGTGTTGGCTTCTTGGCGGATGTCGACAAGGATTTTTTACCTTTCTTGCTAGGTTTCCTATTGGCCAAGAGTGGCTTTGTGGCTGATTTAATTCCCTGCTTCTTCTGTTTTTTTGCTGCCAGAGGAGACTTAGGTTTCTTTAGGTTGTTCTTTTTTGCTGGAGTGTTTTGAGGAACTGAAGGTTTACCTTTTTTTGGTTGACTTGACTGTATGCGGGCAGTTTTAGAACTCTCCTTAGATTTATTTGTTGTTTTCTGTGCAGAGGGCTGTGCCTTTGGTACCGACTTTTTAGAATTCTTTTTAGATTTATTTGTTGCTTTCTTTGCAGGGGGCTGTGCCTTTGGTACTGAATTTTTAGAAGTCTTTTTAGATTTATGTGTTGCTTTCTTTGCAGGGGGCTGTGCCTTTGGTACTGACTTTTTAGAAGTCTTCTTAGATTTATGTGTTGCTTTCTTTGCAGGGGGCTGTGCCTTTGGTACTGAATTTTTAGAAGTCTTTTTAGATTTATGTGTTGCTTTCTTTGCAGGGGGCTGTGCCTTTGGTACCGACTCCAGTTCTTTAGGTTGATTGCTCTGTTTCTTGTCACTTGCAGTCACAGGTTTTGGGGATTTCTTGGCAGTTTTACTTTTGGCTGTAGGTTCTTTCTTTTTTGTGGCACCTGCTGTTGACTGACTGACCTTTTTCTTGGCTGGTGTCTTTTTAACATTACTAGACTTTTTCTTTGGAGTAATAGATTTTGGGTTTTCTTTTTTAGATTTCTTTACACCTTTCTTTACTGCTTTCTTTGTTTTGGGAGTTGTGCTTGCTGCTGCACCTACCTGACTCAGCTTCTTCTTATCACTTGTAAACCCTGAGTTTTTAGATTTCATTGAACTTTTCTCTTTGGACTGGGTAGCTGTTTTTGGTACTGTTACCTTGGTTTTCTTCTCCTTGACTGAAGTTAACTTCTTACTTTTTGGTTTCTTTGGTGTGTTCATTTTGCCTAGGGTTTTCTTGGGAACGGATTTAGTTGCTGGTACCTGGCTTTGCTTTTTCTTGGCAGTTGAGGACTGTTGTGTTTTAGGGTTAGCCAGACTTTTCTTTTGGGGTTCGGTAGCTGTTCTTGGTACTGTTGCCTTGGATTTATTGTTCTTAACTGAAGTTACCTGCTTCTTTTTTGTTTTCTTTTTGGCTTGGGTTTTCTTGGGAGTGGATTGAGTTGCTGGTGCCTGCGTCTGCTTTTTCTGGGCAGTTTTAGATAGGTTTTTTTTAGGTTTAGTTAGACTTTTCTTTGAGCTTGAAGTTTTGGATGACTCTTTAGTGACTGTGGACCTAGGTGCCTGTCTTTTGGATGGCGTAGACAAGGCTTTCTTAGATTTTTTTTTAGGTAGAGAAGGTTTTGGAGCTGCTTTGTCGGTGGGTTTATTTAATTGTTTCTTTGCAGGGGCAGATGGGGTTTTCGCAGGGTTCTTGGTACTTCTCTTTGTGTTTGGAGCTCTTTCGGATGCTGCTTTAGCACTTGGCCTGTTCACCTGCCCTTTGCTAGATGTTAATAGGGGTGTTTTAGATCCACTTTTATTTCTCTTTGAGGATGATTTTGGTGCTACTGCAGCTTGTCCTGGCTTCTTCTTGGCAGTTGCTGATTGGCTTTTTTTGGGTTGCTTCAAAGTAGTGCGTGTTTTTGGTGAGGTATTCTGTCTTGCTACCCCAGGTAAATTGGGAGTCGACCCTTTCTTGGCAGAGCTCTTAGGCTTGGCTTGTAAATTTTGTCTTTGGGGTGCCTGGACAGCTTTTTTCTTTTCACTTGCAGTCTTAGGACTGGAGCCGAACCCGCTGCCTGCTTTATTCGTCCTCACAGAAGAAGATGGAGCCTTGGCAGCTAGGGGCTTTGATTTTTGAGAACTGACAGGTAAAGAGGGTGTTCTTTGGAAAGATCTCTGGGCAGGTTTGGCAGAGGCAGGAGACTGTGCATGAGCCTTCCTGGTGAGTTGGGTGGGAGCAGATTTCCCTCGTGATGTCCTGGCAGGTGAGTTTTGGACCGATGGACTGTTGGCTGTCCTTGTTGACTGGTGCCTTGATTGCTGGCTTTCACTGAACTGCAGGGGAAGGAGGAAGGATGAGGTTAGCAAATGAGGTATTCAAGAATGCATTTTGTATTTTCATTTATAGCTATGGAAAGTGGTCTCTTTGTTCCTTAGGGTAGGAATACTTTTGCTTTGAGTGTTGCTTAAATTTATAAGAGATTAATATACACATTTAAAACAACCAGGAAAACTCATGGAAACCAGAGAACAGACCATTCTCAAAAACCAAACCCTCAGGCCTCTAGTGAATGGTGACTCTTAGCAAAGTCATGCAACTTCAGAGGATGATTTTTTTTTTATGTTTTCCTAGGCTATAACATTCTTGGAAAAAGATTGTTTGGTCTTTCCTCCACTGTGTGGGTGGTGGATTTCCATGGCCAACCATTGAGTTAACAGCCATACACTTACAGCTCTGCCATCAGGGCTCTGTGAAAAGAGTGGGGCATTGCTTTTCTAGACTTAGGGGTATTTATTAAGTAATTCCATTGAAGTACAGAAATGCAACTTTTGGAACTTAATGACATTAGTAATATGCCCATCAAATGTATTGACTCTTGGTTTTGGCTTAAGAACTGCAAGGTAAAATTAACCTCACATCATTTATTAATTAAACAAAGAATCCTGTAATAAGGCAATCAGCCCAGCACAATCACTGAAGACAAAATGGATGCATAAACAAATAAATGTGGTGAAGAAAATGGAGGGTGCTCAGCTATTAAAGGAGAGAGGGTCTGGGGTCTTAAGTAAGGTGACCAGATGTCTTGTTTTTGAACAATTTAACAACATCCCACAGCATTTTAAAATGAAAATAAATATATTACAATACTATTTTTGTGTTCTATGAAAATTTCTGTTGCTCCATATAGACCAAATATTAATTCAAGGACAGATTTTTTCTATCCTTCACCACCACCACCACCACCCCTTCCTCCGTCCCCAGTCAATGGTGTCCCGCTTAAAATCTGGTCACTTTATTAAAAGGTTTAAAGTGAAACAAGAGACAACCCAGCAGAGAAACAACAAGTCCACATGGAAGAAGCACTCCAGCCCTTGAGATCATGAGGTGTCATCAGAACCAGATAACAGGTATCTGAATATCCATAACAAACAAACAAGAACATATTGCTAAGAATGAGGGAGGTCAGAGTGGAGTCCCAAAGCCCATTTGTAGACAATGGAATTTCCCCTCACAGGGGTCTCAGAGAAGGGATGAGTCCACCAGGGTGCAGTAAAGCACTGAAAGAACACAAAATATTTCTCTGGTTCCTTGAGGCTTTTCCTTACTCCCCACTATCATGACCGCAATTCTGCTTCTCAGTCTGCACTGGACCAGAGCATGTACACAGGTATAGATAAAAGATAAAAGTTCATGAAGCACAGAACCCAGGAAAAGGAACAGGAATAGTGTTACCAGAATGGTATGTGGAAGGGGGAGAGAGGAGGAGAACTGATCACAATGATCGACACATAGCCTCACATCCCCCTTTAGGGTAAAGAAAAACCGAAACCATGGAGGAAGGGAGACAGCAGTCAGTGAAATGTGAAAATAATAATAATTTATAATCTCTCAAGGGGTCAAAAGGATGGAGGAGGGGAGGGAGGGAAAAAGAGGAGCTGATGTCAAGGGCTCAATAGGAAGTAAATGTCTAGAAAAGCACGATGGCAACATATGTGCAAATATGTCTGACACAGTTGCTGTGTGGATTGTAATAAGAGTTTTTTTTTGTAATAAGAGTTTTAAGAGCCCCCAATAAAATAATCTTTTAATAACAAATAAAAAATAAGACAACCAGGCAACCAGAATCTTAATGACAGCATCAGTTATACTTCATTTTAGAAATTATAAGGCAAAGAAGTTTTTGGTGTTGAATTCAGCAAGTTGTATATAATGATAATGCAACAACAAAAATTCTAGCTTTTCTTGCCCAAGAAAGCTTTGTCTCAGATGCTCAAAGATATGAGAAAGATTCTATAGGCAACTGATAGTAAAAACAGAAGGAAGGATTCTTGAAATGAGATATACTTGGTGAACTAGAACTGGACATTTGAAAAACACCACAGGTCTAGAATAAGTGGGTCTATGCTAATAAAGTTTTTCTAAGCAAAAGAAATTAGACATAACAAATATGCAAATTAGACAAAACAAAAAATGCAATCAGAAGAGCAGGAGAAAGTAGGTTTATTTGGTTTGAACTCTGCAAAAGATGCTGGAGGAGAATGCAAAGAGAGTAGCATAATTAAGAGGAAGGAAAAAATAAATCAATGTGTTTATAGACTTTAAAGAACCTGGTAAACCAACAGGGCCATTCTTCTCCATTTGGTAGGGTTCATATGAACTGAAATTGACTTGATGACAGTATGCACTGAGGTTCAGAAAAGAACATGAAAATCTAGTTGCACAAGGCATAATCAGACAAGTAATGATATGAAAGTGAATAATCTTAGCTATGAACACAAGTGACCATCACCATTGTCATTGTTGGTTTTTTAAAAAAATTGTTTGTCTGTTTTTTGGGGGGGCATCACTGTCCTCTGGTGGTCGTGGGAGCTACCCAGTGCTGCTCCTGAGAGCTGCCACTGGATTTGAATGGCCAGCCCTCAGGCCGCAGTCCCTCACTCAGCCACTTATGCTACTGGGGCTCAGTCCCATTGTTGGTTTTTAAATTTTTAAAATTTTTTATATTAATCTCTTGAATATGAGAATGTAATTAAAAAAACCCAGAAGCTGATTGAAAACAGACTTGAGATGGGTAATCTCACTCCAACCTTGACCTCCAGAGCCTACCTCCTTCACAGAGCAATTTTGGGTGGAGGTGAAGAAGAAGCCTCACAGTACGGTGGAACAATGGTTAGAGTGCTAACAGTGACTCGGTCATTCAAGCCCACCATGCATTGTGCGTGAGGAGGATGAAGCTGTCTGTCTGCATATGGCTTGACAGCTTCAGGAATCTAACAGTGAGTTGGCATCAACTTAACCACGTTGGGTTTGTTTTGTGGGGGACGTATGTGAACTCTGAAGGGAAGTGGATGTCATGATATTTTCTTCACCAGTGCAGTTTTATTCCTTCAAATACCTTTGAACATTTAATTATAGCTCCCCCTCCTCAACAGATACTCATTTCTTCCTATCTTCACTCTTTCCCTTTAATACCTATACTTCCTCTTTTTCTTTTTCTTATCCATAGTCCTTTGTGTTTGTCCTTACCAAATTTCTGGTGATTAAAAAGGTATCTATTTCTATGGGTTTTGAAAGTAGAAGGCAATTGTCCCTGTTTCTTTCTAGCTCATGCTAATCTGCCCTAATCTTATTATTAATGCAATGTCATAACCTCACAATGAACTCCCTTTAAGTATTATCTAGCTCTTGATTTCTGCAATCTTCATTTAAAACATAGATTTCTATATTTGCATAAAATCTTACCTGAAAACAAATGGCCAAGGCCAGGAGGATCCCCGTCAAAACCAAAGCCTTCATCTTGCCTTTCAACCCCTGCAAATAAAGAAATGAGGGATAACCATATGATGCACTAGTCAATGGAAAAACACTAGTCAAGCTGCCCAGTGATAAAAATTTAAATTTTAGTAGCAATTTTAATAATGAAAATATTTTTAAAAAAGAAAGAAAAGGAGTGGAAGTGTGGGAGGGGTCGGGAGAAAAGAGAAAAGAAAAATATTTCTCTAAAATAAAGTTACAATATGAATGTAGAATTAAAAGATAATGGTGCAAATTTTGAAGATACCATTTTTCTCAACTATGAAAAAATTAAGTTTTTTGACTTGGTTTACTAATGAGACTAATACTTTCCCTTAAATTTTCATATAAAAGGAGAATTTAATTTTCTATAAAGAATTATACAGAATGAAGAAAAAACTCATCATATACCCATCTATCCACTTTCTGAACACACACAGACACACACACACACAATCCACTCATTTCTCTCCGGCTTCATTAAGGTAAACTACAGCAATTATGGTAACAAAGTTTTCTAGGAAAGTACAGGGCATAATTGTTAAGTCCAGAATGATTGGAATTCAGCTTCTAACTATGATTTTGGACTTGCCACACTGTATCACATGGTGTTTCAAGATCAAGTTTCATGAACTGCAGGTACCTGTGCTGCTATTTATGAGCAATGGTGGATTTTCCATTGAACTGCTAAATGCACATCCAGAGGCTCGCACACATCAGTTACTACACAGGAGAAAGACGGTGTTGAATGATCGGAAACTCAGAGGAATCGTGCTACTCTGTCCTGCAAGATCACTTTGTGTCTGAATCCACTTGATGACGGCGGGTGGAGTTTTTCCTTTTGATTTGGTGATCATATTATTTAAGCAGCAGTCAAGAACTCCAACAATGTATTTAATTGTATTTAAAGTGTTCAAGGTCAAAATGCTATGTTAAAGACTAAGATGTACTTGGCACAAGTATTTGTAAATGCTGCGTATCCATAGGCTGGACAATGAATAAGGAAGGCATCTGCATTCAAACAATTGAATGATGGTGCTGGTAAAGAATGTTGAAGGTAGCCGGGATTGTCAGAAGCACAAGGAATTCTGTCTTGGAAAAATGACCGCCAGACTGCTTCTAAGAAGTGAGACTGGCGAGACTTCATCTCGGGCACTTTGGACCTGTTCTGAGAAGGGACAGCTCATGGGAAAGGACACCCTGTTTGGTACAGGAGAGAGTCAGTGAGAAAGAGGAAGATGCCCAGTTAACTTCCTTCCATCACCATCAGCAGCACCTTATTCGAGTTAGTGGCAACGTCGCCTAGGCTGCTCATCAACAAAAATGGATCATTGCTGCTGAGCCAGTCCCACACACAGTGGGCAGCATGTGCGTAGAATCCCACTGCTCCGCAGAATTTTTGACGTGGTCTTTTTGGAAGCAGATGTCCAGACCCGTTTCCAGAGGTGGAGTTAGTCAAACTGCCAACCCTTCAGCTCATAGTTGAGCATTTAATTGTTTGCATAACCCAGGCATCCTAATAAAGACCAGTTCTTGTTAGGTACTGTTCTATGGAGACTGGGAGGTGTAGTGAGTTACCTGTTGGGCTGTGAGCCGCAAGGTCAACGGTTCTCAACCACTAGCATCTCCCTGGGAGAAAGACTGTGCTTTCTACTCAGGTAAGCATTTATAGTCTTAGAAACCCTCAATGGGCCGCTATGAGGCAGCATGGACGCCATGGTGGTGATTTTTTTTAAATTCTAGAAAGGGATACAGGGCAGAATAATACACTATCATCCCATTACTAGTTTTCATTCTGGTGATTAACACTATTTTACCCTAGCTCTACTTTTAATGACCACTGGAGTCATCATGAGTTTTTTTAAAAATACAAATATGATTACCTTACATTTTCTGGCTAAAACCACTCACTGAGTTCCTGTTACTCTTTATTTAAAGTCAAATCAACAAGACCAAACTCACTGCCATTGTGTGGAATTTGATCCCCGCGAGTCTATAGGACAGTGTAAAACTGCCCTGCGCACTTCTGAGACCACAGTTCTTTACAGGAGTTGAAAGCCTTGTTGTTCTCCCTCCAGGTTCTCCCTCTTTTCATTTGTTTCAAACTTTAAACCTTTGGGATCAAAGCCCAATTCAGAACTGCTATGCCACTAAGGCTCCCTACCTAAAGCCCAACATTCTTTTTTTAAAATCATTTTATTCAGGGTTCATACAACTCTTATCACAATCCATCCATCCATCCATTGTATGCCAAGCATATTTGTACATTTGTTTCCATCATCATTCTCAAAACACTTTCTTTCTACTTAAACCCTTGGTATTAGCTCCTCATTTTTCCCCTCCCTATCCACTCCCTCCTCCCTCAAGAATCTTTGATAATTTGTAAATTGTTATTATTTTGTCATATTGTACACTGTCTGATGTCTCCTTTCACCCACTTGCCTGTTGTCTGTATCTCAAGGAGGAGATTATATGTAGATCCTTGCAATTGGTTACCCCTTTCTACTTCACCTTCCCTCCACCCTTCACATATCGCCACTCTCACCACTGGTCCTGAAGAGATCACCTGTCTTGGATTTTCCCTGTTTCTGGTTCCTATCTGTATCAGTGTATATTCTCTGGTCTAACTGGATTTGTGAGGTAGAATTGGGGTCATGACAGTGGTGGGGGAGAAAAGTTGTATGCTTCATCATTGCTGCACTGCACCCTGACTGACTCGTCTCCTTCCGTCAATCCTTCTATAAGGGGAAGTTGCTTCACCTACAAATGGGCTTTGGGTCCCCATTCTGTACTCCTTCTCATTTATAATGATATAACTTTTGGTTTTTGATGCCTGATCCTTTGACACCTCATGGTCACAAAAGTCCTAATATTCTTTAACTGACTTTCAGAACCCTTAGCAATTCCATCTTTACTATTCTCCAGACCCATCTCCTCAGTCTCCTTCAAATTGTGTGTGTGTTTCATTATGAAGTTCTTTCACAACTTCTTCACAGATCCCACTTCCCACACTTCTTACTGCAACAACGAAGCAATCACGTGCTGCTCATCAGGTCTAATTCTTACCTGTAGGAAGGAGTTCTAGCTAGTGATTCACAAGGAGTATCTTCTTTTGGCCTCTGTGTGATAACTTTACCCTGACTTTCATCTGACTTCCTTAAAGTCCTTCCTTTGAGTTCTTCAATGATTGTTCTCCTTCCTACCTAACTTTACTTTGCACTATAATAAGCTCCCTGGGTGAGCTCCTGCATCTGTCATCATAGAGTACATTTATATGCTGATTTCTGAGTCCCCAACTTTTTCAGAAGTACTTCCATTTGATTTTTTAAAAAAATGTTTTATTGGGGGCTCCTACAACTCATCACAATCCATACATACATCTCTTGTGTCAAATACTGGATATCTTTTTTTGGGGGGGGCATCATTGCCCTCTGGTGGTCTTAGGAGCTACCCAGCGCTGCTCCTGAGAGCCGCCACTGGATTTGAACTGCCAAGTCCGCGAGTCGCAGTCCCACACTTGACCACTTATGCCACTGGGGCTCTGCTGTGTCAAGCACTTTTGTGCATTTGTTTCCTTCATCGTTCTCAAAACACTTGCTTTCCACTTGAAGCCCTGGCCGGTGTCAGCTCCTCATTTTCCCCCACCATCTCTGTTCCTCCTCCCCCATGAACCTTTGGTAATGTATGAATTGATATACATTATAAATTATTATGATTTTTACCTGGTCAAGGGTTCCATTTGATTTTTACTATTGCACTTTTAGCCCTGTTTATACAAAATTGTGCTCATTAAAATAAACAAACCAAATTCACTGTCCTCTAGTCAATTCTGATTCCTGGCTGCCCTGTGGGAGCCCTGGTGCATTACTGCTTGAGTTGGGCTGTTAATCAGGAGGTTGCTAGAGTTAGAAAGTGCCAGCCGCTGGGTGGGCAGGGACTCGATGAAGCTTTCTCTTTTTTTTTTTATTTTTCCAAGCAGTTTTATGAGCACTTCATTCACACCTACAATTCTGTAGTTCAATTATATCAAGAAGAGCTATACAATCGTTACTGCCTTCACCGTTAGAATTCAATTTTCTTCTTTGTACTTAGTGATAGTTATGTAATTATCATGACTTTTTATTAGTTGACATTTAATACCTATATCATTCCAAATTGCTAGCACAACCAGTTTCCAAACATTCTTTTTCTACAAGTACTCCTTGATGAAGTACTCCTTGAGGTCATCTCCCTTTAACCTCTGTACACCCCTCCCCCAAAGTCCTTATTCTACTTGTTATCCCTCTAAGTTCATAGATCCTAGATTTCAAATACCGAAAGATGTATAACACAGCTTCCAGAGGGTGATCTCCAGTGACGTAACACCTCTGAGATACACTTTAATATGAACAGACAAAACCCGAAAAAAAACATTGCAAACCAAAAGCACAAAAAAATTTGGAAACCAGATCATGTCCAACCTGTATCATAGGGATAATCACTGTCAACATTTTAATTATTTAGTTCAGACTTATGTCTTTGACCTTCTACATTTGTCTCTCCCACATACTCAACTTTAGAAAG
The DNA here is from genome assembly GCA_004026705.1 of Nesogale talazaci. Taxonomy (NCBI): domain Eukaryota; kingdom Metazoa; phylum Chordata; class Mammalia; order Afrosoricida; family Tenrecidae; genus Nesogale; species Nesogale talazaci. Next base: position 19,914 of record PVJH01026043.1, on the reverse strand, counting down.
GGGAGTTGTCCAGGGCCTTATGTCCTGAGTAGCTCCACAAAGGAATCTTGGGGTCCTCCTGTCATCCATCTATTTCTGCTACAGTTTCAGAAATCCACAGGAACCATTGTACCATTTCCTAAAGGGTTGCCATGAGACACTCACCAAAGGGCCCTCAACAATTCTTGATTAAGAACCAAAGCCATCACAGGAAAAAGTAAGATTTAAAAGCCACAAACTTATCTGCCAATTACCTTGGAAGGGGTGTTTCCTTAGAACCCTGGTCAGGACTTATTTCTTCTTGATTCAACTCTCACCTGACAGACGCTATGGCCCCTGATGGGAAGAGAGAATGAGCTGAGCGCTGCTTCTGCCTAATAAGGGAAACCTGCCTTCTCTACATCCCTCCTACTCTTCATCTATTGGTTGGAGTAGAGAGTTTGGACGAAGAAAAAACATTGTGTGTATGGGATTGTCACAGTTTAATCCCCAAAGATTTGCCCTTTGGATTTTCTTTCCAAGAACATTGAGAACTGTATCTTATCTTTTCTTGAGAAGGAGGAAGACTTGAATGGGAACACATTTCATAAATTAATACAGTAGCTGTGTGTTTCTCATTCACTTTAAGAAAATAATATAGAAAATCTTAGTTTGAGTTAAAGAGCTATCTACAATTGCTAAAAATGCCTAGTTTTTTGGAACTTAACCATATTTTGTAATGTTTGCTTCAGTATTCCAAAAACTGAGTAGAATTGATCAGTGCTCAGAAGGATTTAATATGAGATGCAAACAATAATGTCTCCCATGGGTTATAACACATTTAAGCACAAAAACCCAAGAGTTTTCATTTTAAAGAATATTTCACTGCACCCTTGCCCCAGCTCATCACAGCCATTTTGACTTAGAATCATCCCACTTAGGAGAAGCACATATTTACTTCCTGAATATTATTTTCACTTTAATGACTGTGCACATGAAAATGAAGATTATTTTCATTTAGCATATTTAATTTAATGTGGACTAATTTACAATTTTCACCACCCTAAGATAAAATAGTTCAAGACAAATACTGAGTGTTCTGCCCACAAATATAGTTTATTTTTAATCACATACCAGTGTTTTTAAGGAAAAAATTAAAAAGCACTCTTATTGAGTTGATTCTCACTTATAGAGACCCTATGGTAGTGTCCCTGTGAGTTTCTGAGGCTATAAATACTCACGGAAGCAGAAACCATCATCATTCTCCTGAGGAGGCCCTGGTGGGTTCAAACGGCCAACCTTGTACTTAGCAGTCCAGGACATGAGTCACGCTGCCAGGACGAGGGTGCTGATGAACAAAAAAGAAGGCATGAGGTTGTAATTAGATGCATAGGCTTAACTCTCAAATGTGACATTCTATTATTGTGTGATCTTGAAAAACTCATTTATAAACGAAAATCATACGTGTTCATTTACCTGGAGTGGATGCTAGAGTCAAATGAATATAGTAATGAAAACTTAATAGCCCTAAGTAAAAATATTGTTTAAACTAGTTTTAGTACTGAATTTTTTGAATGCCTGTTGGCCTTCAAATATTATGTGAGAAAATGCCATTATCTTTCGATTTCATTTTCCACAATTTTTAATCTACCTATGAGACATTTACTATGACATTTGTTATTATTAATCAATTTGGAGTGACAACTTTTACTTATTCTGCAATGAGTATTTATTATGCATACCCTCTGTGCTAGGTTTTATGGATTTAACAGGGAACGGGACACAATTCCTGATCCAAAGACCAATGATCTAATGGAATGAAGTATAACATAAAAAGAAAAAGAATGGCTTTATTGGTTTATGGTTAAGAGAACAAGTACATTTTCACTTAACCATTGCTTTTTTTTCCATATCAAAAGTTGATTTTGGAATTACAGGTTGGCTGTACTTAACTCACTGGGTGTGTGCATAATAATCCATATCACAATAAAGGTTTCATGAAATAACAATATAACCCATTCTTTTTTATGAGAACTAAGATAATCACTTTAGAGTTAGAGATACTGACAACTGTTACGATGAAAATTCACAGGAAGGGTTTTATCCTTTCTCATATGTTTGTCCGATTTCAGAGTAATAATAATCACATACTGCCTTATGAAGTCGATATTAGTTTAGGTATTCTAATGTCTAGTTTTAATTTTAATTGAATAGAAATTAGCCACTTAGGATTGTGGTATGCATAACCCAATTTGAGTTTGCATTTATCACTTTTGTAATGTAAGTCCTTATGTAAACATTTTGTCATAAGATAACATTAAAAACATTTTGCTTATATAAAAATTACTCATGCTTTATTCAATGTGAACACAAGGATATTCATAAAATTTTAAGAAAGTAATCCAAATAATTTTCTTCTTATCAATCAAATTCATCAACCAGTAGCTAAGTTTTACTCTAGAGAAGGAAAATTACTAATCGCATATAAACACAAATAAAAATTAAATAGAACATTACTTAAAATCTATATATCAAACTTTTGGAGATGATCATGTTTTAACTACATTTTACCAGGGTGTTTTGAAAGAAATAGAAGGCTTGTTTGCTGCTGTGTAACTGTACACAGCAATCATGTGTACATTAAGAAATATTCTGTGACATCCTCACAAATAGTCCATGTTGAAATTAGTGTGTTCATTTATATTGTTGTGTGTCTTCCTGTTTGCTGACTCTTTACTATGCCTAATATGGTGTCCTTCTCCAAGGATGGGCTCTCTTGATAATACGTCTAAAGTACATAAGAAGTCCCATCATTCTCCTATTTAAGAAATATTCTGGCTGTATTTATTCTAATATAGATTTGTTCATTCTTCTGGCAGTCCATTATTCTTTAGCCTTCCTGATTCTCTCTCTCTCTCTCTCTCTTTCCATGAAATGTACCTGGGCCTATTTGAGAAAGAGTTGAACACTCAAATATTTCATTGAAGAGTCGAGAGTTGATCCATTTGGACCATCAGATACTTCCTATTTTATCTACTGTCTTCTTGCTGTTAGTTATGTTTTACTTGTTTCTGACTCATATCGATCTCATTGTACATCTGAATGAAATAATGCTGGGTCCTGTGCCATTTCACCATGGGTATGATTGCATTGTTGCAACCGCTGTGTCAATCCACCTCATTAAGGGCTTTACTTTCTTTGTTGCCCTTCCATTTCATCAAGCATGGTGTCCTTTTCCAGGAACTGGTCTCTCCTGTCAATAAATTTCAATGACTTAAGAGGAACTCTTGTCATCTTTGGTTCTGGCTTTAATTCTTCTTTTTTAAATGCTCCCCCCCCACACACACACTGTTTTTTATTTTAATTTAGCTGCTTTGACACATAGTTCATGCACATATGATTCAATTGTGTAAGTATGTTTAAAAGAGTTGTTCAGTTGTCACATAGTTTAAAATCATTTTCTTCAATCTTTTTCCCCCTCTGTTTATTTTACTTTTTCTTACTTTTATTGGTCTTTTTTACATCTCTCATAATAATCCATGCATTCCTCCAGTATGTCAGTCACATTTGCACATATGCCTCCATTATCATTTTCAAAGTATTCTCTTCCCACTTGAGCCCTGATATCAGCTCCCCATTTCCCCCCCCCACCTTCCCTCAAAATCCTTGATAAGTTATAGATTATTATTTTTATATTTTACATTGTCCTCTGTCGCCCATCACCAACTTTCCTCTTATTCCTCCCACTGGGAGTGGGATATAGGTTGATCCTTGTGATCAATTCCCCCTTTCTTTCCTCACCCTCCCCTAGTTCTCCCAGTATCTCTACTCTCCTTGTTGGCTGTGAGGTTCACCTATGCTGGATTCCTTGTGTTATGAGCTCTTATCTGGAGCATTGTGCATGCTCTGATCTAATCTGATTTGTAAGACAGAATTGAGGTTATGATAGTGGGGGGAAAGAAGCACCAAAGAAACAGAGAAGAGTTGTGTGCTTCATCACTGCACCCTAACTGGCTCATTTCTTCCCTGTGACTCCTCTGTTAGGAGATATCCACTTGTCTGCAGATGGGCCTTGGGTCTCTACTCTATGCGCCTCCCCCCACCCCATTCACATTGGGTATGATTTTATTCTGGGTCTTAGATGTCTGATATCTGATCTCATCAAAACCTCATGATCACACAGGCTGGTGTGCTTTTTCCATGTGGACTTTGTTGCTTCTGAGCTAGATGGCTGCTTATTTATCTTCAAGTCTTTAAGACCCCAGATGCTATATCTTTTGATAACAGGGCACCATCAGCTTTGTTTACTACATTTGCTTATGTACTTGTTTTGTCTTTAGTGAACATGTTGGGAAAGTGAGCATCACAGATGTCGGATTGTTAGAACAAAGTGTTCCTGCATTGTGGGAGTATTTGAGTCGAGGCTCAATGTCCATCTGCAACCTTAATTCTTAACATAGAGACATGTTCTAATTATATATAGTATAATAGAACTATTCATAGTTCTATTACCCTCTTGTTATATATATATTTATGAATGTACATGCCTGTATTTAGACCTCTATAAATGTCCTTTGTCTCATGATTCTTTCCTCTATTTCCTTTTTCTTTTCTTTTGTCCCACCATCATGTTTGATCTTCATTCAGGGTTAGTAATTCCCCACTGCCACATTGTCATCGATTAAGCCGTACTAAGCTTATTTTAAGACAGACCTTTTGGGGTTTGGGTGTTTTTTTTTTTTTTTGGCAACCCATGAGATTTCCAATATTTACCAGCATCATAAATCAAATCTTCTGAATCCAGCTTGAATTAATGGAAGTTCCCCATGGCTGCACTGCTGCAACCGATAATTTTACCTGCATCTGCTATATTAATACTGTTCAATAATTTGCATATTCTTTTGGGTCACATTTCTTTAGAAAAGGTCTACATGGGGATCTCTTCTACTCAGTTGGTTGAGCAGCATCTTCCAGATTTCTTAGCATAGGTGAGTGCTTCCAGTTCTTCATCACCTTTTGGGGATATATCATTGGTATTCTGTCAATTTCTGAGCTTTGTTTTTTATGAATGCTTTCAGTACAGCTTGAATTTTTCTCTCAGCACCATCGGGTCTTGAGTATACGCTGCTGTTGAAATTATTGTCAACAAGTTCTTTTTGGTACAGTGAGTATTCTTTTTGATGTTTTCTGCATCACTTAATAATTTGTTCATGGATCTCTTAATATTGTGCACAACACAATGGACTGCCTAGTGCTGAGTCAGCCCCACAGTTGTTCCTATGCTTGATCTCAGCGTTGCAGCCCCTGAGTCAAACCATCTCCTGAAGGGCCTTCCTTTTTAGTGGCCTGTCCACTTTATCAAGAATGAGGTCCTTCTCTAGGACTTGTCTCTCCTGAGAACACATCCAGGCATGCTTGTTTAATTTCTTCCCCATAGTACTCTTTATCCTTTTCTCTATCGAAAGTATCAAAGAACGATCCTTCTAAATTCCTTTTTCTGGTGGTTCAAACGCTTCACCCCCACCACCGCCGCCACCACCGCCACAGCAGTCTATTAGCTATGCATATTCATAAATTATTCTTATATTCTATTGTCCCGTGTGTCTCTGAGATGACATGTTGTTCTAATATCTATTTTTACTTCTTTACCAGGTGGTAATGAAGTAGGGGTGACCTTTGCACCTTCATTGTAGATGGTGGAGGTACAAGGATGCCTGGGTCATGTGGGAATAATTGGTTTTGTCATGTGGAGGCTGACTGGAATAATTAAAACAAGAAACAAACCCATCCAAACCTTAGCAAACCATAAACTATATGGGAAACACACACACACATGCACAACTTCTTAAACCAGAGTCAGTAGATGCTTTCTTTTTTCTTAGTAATCAATGCATGCTTACCAAGATTCCATACAATTGATGTAACTGGTTGCCAGGTGGAGCTGGTGCTGACTCTGGCTAACGGGGTAGCAGGGAGTTAAGGATGCCTTCATTTCTATTGTATACCATGTCTCTTTGCTTGTGATCTATCAAAACAGTATAAGCAGAGGAGCAAAACAAAACAAAACAAAGAACCCATAGCCAAAACTAACCACTGATTTTAGCAAAATCCCCTCTAGCAACAGGGGGTGTGGACACAAAGGTTGGCTCCTTCTTGTGATTGTGCTGGTAGTTTATAAAAACAAAATGAAACACGGTGAGCAAAACAAAAATCCCTAAACATCCTCATCAGTCCTCAAGCTATTGATCTGCTTTCAGGCCCAGGACACTGCACAGATGACAGCCTTCCCCAGAATTGAGACTGGAAGCTAGGCCTGAGTAGTACATTGTAGTGACTGCTGCCACCCAGGTCCATGAATATGAGGGTGCAATACAGATTTCAGTGGGTTGGAGAAAACGGGAGGTAGAGGTTATGATCAATAATAGACTGCCCCAGATCGTCTTTCCCTTTCAAATTTTACGAGATAAGCATTTATTTCTAATGGACTCATGAAAAGAATCAATTACATGTAATTTGAAACACATTTGTGTCTGTCTAGAACAGTGGTTCTCAAGTTGTGGGTCATACCCCTTTGGGGGGGTCTAACGACCCTTTCACAGGGGTCACCTAAGAACATCCAGAGACATATTTCCGAAGGTCTTAGCAACCTAGATACCGCTCCTCTATCCCTCTCGAGGCACGTCAGCCCACATGCAGATACGCTCACGTAGGTGCCTGGCATGAAGACTGTTACTCATGCTACACCATGCTTCAAGTCAAAATTTCCTTTATATGTAATTAGAATAGTTCACAATTATAATTGTACATATTTCATAATTATAATATTTCACAATATATAATTGCATGTTGCTTTTGTGATTGATCTTTATGCTTTAACTATGTTCAATGGGGGTCAATGAAAATATATCCTGCATATCAGATATTTACACGACAATTCATAACAGAGGCAAAATTAAAGTTATGAAATAGCAGTGAAAATAATTGTATCGTTGGGGTCACCACAACATGAGGAACTGTATTAAAGGGTCACAGCATTAGGAGGGTTGAAGAACCACTGCTACAGAGAAAGACTTTTATAGGAGGGTCAGGTGGTGACAGGAGCCAGGGAGTCATTGGGGAAAGGGTGGAGAAACCAGGAATGCCTTTTAAAATGTAATTAAACGCTTGACTTTCTTCTTCACAAAGGAAATCTGGAGCATTCGTGATTTTTGTGTGCTGACTTTTTTTTTTTACTAGGGTTAAACCCCCCAAAGGTAACGCCACAAGAAAAGATTCCCATTGTAAAGTGACCAGACGTCCCGCTTTTGGCAGGACAGTCCCGATTTCAAACTATTTTCCCACCTCTCACAGCGTTTTTAAAAAGTTTCCTGATTTTTGGAAAGAATGCACGACAAGCTAGGGAACGTCAGGAGAATGGAAGGGAATATACCCCCTCTACCCCCGCCCCCCACTTTAGCAATGTTAAAATCTGGTCACTTTATTATTAAGTAAATAGTAATCATACACAAGCCACCTATCAGAAACCAACACAAACTACACCCTCACGATTACAAGGAGACAGCCAGAACAGACACTTCAAGCATGGAGGCTCCCCCGTCACACAGTCCTTTCTGGGTCCCTTGGGAGCATACTTACTACAGCAGCAGCACTTAGACAATTTGTAAAGTTAAGTACTTTTCTTGAAAAAATACACACAAATTTCTCTTCAAAATAATGTGTAATAGGGTCAGGCACAAAACTCTGAAGATCCATCTATCCAAGGGCTAATGGAACTTCTATTTTTATCATGTGGCCCAGGACCCAGTGTGTTTCCAACTGATCTCATAAACATTTCCTCACCTCTTTTTCTCTTTTGAAAAACGAAACATTAATAGTGGAATTAATAAAGAGACCCAAATGAAAGTGCTTTAGATAGAAAGTTGTTAACTATATTGATAAGATTTTAACTGGAGGTTGAATCTGCTTAAAAAGTGTCCTGATATCCTTGAGAAGTCATACAAGGTTATCATTACATGATTCTTCCATTTTATAAGTAGTTAGATTTTCCCCTATATACCTGGATAAAGGTCAGTGTTTTGGAGTAAAGAAAATATTTCATGCACCTGATATTTCTGTAAATTAATTCTAAAGTAATGCAAACAAATGTTTCCTAGAAGTGAGAATTTTCTGTTTACAAATTCTCTCTCAAGATCACTGTGAATTCTTATAGAACATAACAATGAATGATTATTATTAAAATTTTATCTTTGATATCTAAATTATGATTTCTTTGGAAAAAGTTTTATTAAAAACTATCTTAGTAATAATACTAGTTTTAGAGTAATCAATATATTGCCATATATAGCATAGTTAGGACTTTCATTAACTTTACTTGTGAATAATTTTCTTCCCTGTTGCATTGTTTGGTAAAATTTTTAAATGAATGCATGACAAATTCAAGGAGAAAGCTTAAATAATTCACCCAATCTCTTCAAATACATTAAAATTTTGTCTTAATAGTTTAATTTGAAAACAAAGGAGTTTTTTAATCAATGCATTTGAAATTGCATATTGGAGTCCTTTTTTATAACCAACTCAGAGCTTCCTAAATCTGTTTTCCAGTACATCATGCTTAATTTGCCTCATTATTTTTTATGCTAAGTTCATAATCTGTTACATGTAGTAAATCACAGCCAGGACAGATGATAAACATTCTGTGTTTGAGGAAATGTAGAGTTAAGAATGTATTAGTGTATTTGAAAATAGACTGCAATAATTATGGTAGATGAAATTGAATTTGGAATTAGTTGACTTACCTGTAAATCCTGCCAGTTACTTTTTGTCTGTAGGGGATTAACAGCCTCTTCTAGAGAAAAAAATTCAGATAAACATGTCTGAGGTTTTAGATTTAAATAAAAATGTTAATTACCCTATCTAGTGCATTGCAACTTAGCTGTACAGCTGGCTAAATAATTAAACCCTAACTCATTTATATTTGGAAGTGAATTGATAATTGTTTATCTAATTCACTATTGTGTTAAATACATATATTTGTAACTTTAAATTTCATTTTACAATATATGCAAGAATACATTTTATCTATTTATTCAAAATATTAGACAACTATATTTTGTTTGGGTTTTTAGTCAGTTTTGAGTATGTATATGAGTTTAATAATGACAAAGGAATATTAACTGGAAAATAATGACTTTCTTTTATAGATTTCTTTTAGTAGAAGAAAGATTTTTCCAGTGGGTAATTCTGCTATTCTATATTTCTCTTGTCTGCCTTTTCTTCAAAGACCATTTTGAATTGTATACCTGTTATATTAGGAACAATATAGCAAATGAACCAGTAACAGAACAATGCATAATGCTGCCTTTTCATTAGACTTGAGGTCATCAGTTTCAAGTCAGAAATGCTTTCCACTTAAGATTGTTACACTGATTTAACTCATAAAAGTTATTTCTTTTATCGTATAAGTTTTCCATTTAATGCATAACACTAATCATCATAGTTCTCTTTATGTGTTTCAAATTAAAGTTTTTTTTTTTTAAGCCAGATTTGGGATATAGCTAAAGAGATTTTTGAGTGAAGATATTTTTGTTTTCAGATATGGAAAGCAATAAGATTTCTTCACCATTTTCATCTTTTGTTCTTGATGTTTGCATTTCTTTCTCTTTCAAATTCCTTTTATAAGTTTTCCAGTATTTTTTCATTTTTGTTTGTCCTTTCCTGGATCCAACTTCTTGTCTTGTTGATTTGTTTCCATTTTCTGATTAACTTCTTTCTGCTCGAATCTCTCTGTTTTATTTTCTTCTGATGATTGATGCTGCATCGATGAAGTCAAAGAGACCAAAAGTCGTGAGAACAATCCAAGACCACCGTTTCACGTTGCTGTCCATTGAGTCTGTTCAGATCCACAGCACCTAAAAACCATGACACATTCTCTTATCTCTGTACCATCAAAAGTTGTCTGGGTTGTTTCAGTGACCATTTAACTTACTTACCTGCTGCCATAGTGGGTCCTAGTTGACCTGCTAACTACGAGACTGCAACCCATCCGCTTTTCCAATGGAGAATGATGGGGTGTCTATTTCCACAGAGTTATAGTCTTGAAAATCGGCAAGAAAAGAGGATAAAAAAAGAGAGTAATAAAAAGTAAATAAATGTTTAAACATGTGTGTCTGCTGGTCTCAAAGTAATTCATTCTTAAAAAAAAATTAGGAAACTCAACATGAAAGGAAAAAAAAAGCCCTTTATATAAATCATCCATGTCACTGAATTGCATTTATGTATTTCCTTCTCCAACTGCTAGTGTTTTAGACTTTAAACAGTTCTGATTTGTAAAAATTCTGCTTACATTAAGGACGATGGTTCAAACTCATCATTTGCACCTTGATAGAAAGATAATAGTGCCTGTTACTATACACATATCGGGTTTCAGAAGCCTATGGAGCATATCTATTTACTGTCCAGTAGGGTTCTAGATATCTAAATCAACCTGATGGCTGTTGGTCTTTTGCCGCCTCCTAAAATCCCAAAACTTTTGAGATAATTCAAGGTTGTAAAATAAAACAGGTACCATTTTTTTCCTTTATGTTTAGAATTGCCTAAAGAGGGAGCTCTTAGTCTTAGATTTTCTTCTGACTTTTGTGCAAGTCAAAGTGAATTATTTATCTTTTAAAAAGGAGAACTTTGAGAACATGCATTTTTCTTTTATCACATTAAGAATATAAAACTTCTGATGGAACAGAGAAGAGCCCTTGTACTTTAATAAGCATAATATCTTTCTTCAAGCACTGATCTCTCCTGATATGTCCAAAGTATGTAAGACAAAATGCTTGTATTCTTGCCTCTAGAGAGCACATTGGCATTCCTTTTTCCAAGACAGAGGGATTTGTTCTTTAGTAGTTGAACACATGCATATGATGTCATTCAAAAACGTCATGCCTTGGGTCAGGTGCATTATATCCCTTGAAGTAACATCCTTGCTTTTCAACACTCTAAAGAGATCCTTTAAAAAATAATTTTATTGGTGGCTCATACAGCTCTTATCATAATCCATCTTTCCATCCATCCTTTGTATACCAAGTACATTTTTACAGTCATTGCCACTATCATTCTCAAAACATTCACCTTCTACTCAAGCCGCTTGGTATCAGCTCCTCATTTCCCCCCTGCCTATCCATGTCCCCCTCCCTCATGAACCCCTGATAATATATAAACCATTACTACTTTGTCATATTATACACTGATGCCTCCCTTCACCCATTTTCCCACTGTCCATACTCCATGGAGGAGGTTATATGTAGAACCTTATACTCGTTTCCCCTAAAGAGGTCTTATGAGGTGGACCCAATATAGTATCACTTAATTTCTTAACTGATGCTTTCATGAGTCGCAACTATGAATCTAAGTAAGTTAAAAGCCTTAACAACTTCAATCTTTTCACCATTTACCAGGATGTTTCTTATTAATACCATTGTGAGGATTTGATCTTCTTTACATTGAGTTGTAATCCATACTAAAGACTACAGTCTTTGATTCTCATAAGCAAGTTCTTCAAGTTCTCTTCACGTTCAGAAAGGAGGATTATATCATCTGCCATTGAAAGTTGGTAGTAAGTCTTCCTTTAATCTTGATGTAACACTCTTCTTCATATAACCCAGCTTTTCTGAGGATTTGTTAAGCATATATATTGAGTAAGTGTGGTGAGAGATTACAGTTCTGATGCACACCTTCCTGATCTGAACCCAGCCATCATGCCTTTGCTCATTTGTACAACTGCTGCTTAATCTACATACAAGTTTTCTAAGAGTATGATTAAGAGTTTTGGAATTCCCATTCTTCTCAAGGCTATCTATAATTGGTTATAACTAACAATGCCTTGACATGTTAACAAATGCCACAGTAAGTAGAAACAAGCAAACACCTTTCTAATGTTCTCTGCTTTGAACCAAGATCCACTTGATATTATCAGTAAGATCTCACATGCTCTTCTGAATTCAATCTGGCAGCTCCCTGTCCATTAACTGCTGCAAGTCTTCGATGGTATTCAGTAAAATTTTACTTGCATGGGACATCTATATTTATTCTACAAAATTTGAGCCTGTTTGAGATATTTTTTCTTTGGAATGAGTACAATATGAATCTATTTCAATGAATTGGCCAAGTAGCTCTTTCCAAATTTTCTGGCATAGATAATTGTTACCAGTGCTTTCTCAGTGCATTGAAACATTTCAATGGATGTTCCACAAATTCCTAGAGATCTGTTTTTAGCTAGTACTTTCATTTCTATTTGCACTTATTTTTTAAGCATCATTGGTTCTTGCCCATAATCTACCTCCTGAAATGGTTGAATGACAACTAATTACTTTTTAGAGACCTTTTGCTTCCTTGATGAATTATGGCTTAATGAACTTTCACAGTTCAGTAGGTCTTCCGTCATTAGGTTTAATGTGTCAAATCTGTCCATGAGATGTTCTCAAAATTCAGAATAGATAGACTCAAGGTTCTGTTTTGGCTCTCCTGGACTGGTTTTAATTTTTTTCATCTTCGATATGAACTTGCATATGAGCAATTAATGGTCACAGTCAGATCCTAGCCTGGTATTATTTGTTGTTATTGATCTTTTCCATCATCTATTCCCATCATTTTTTCTGTATAATTTTTTCTGATCACACTGTATATTTCATCTGGAGAAGCCCATGTGTATAGTCAACATATGCATTGCTGAAAAGATGGTATTTAGTATGAACAAATCATTAATTTTGCACAATTTTATACTGTGATCCATATAACAAGGTCATATTTTACAATTATTGTTCCTTCCTCTTTGTTTTCAACCTTTGGGTATTCCATTTATCAATAATTGTCGATGAAATCTTTAATGCATGATTGATCAATTTCTGACTGAACCCATTGGCAGAATTCTTCAATCTCTTTGTCACAAGACTTTGTGGTTGGTGTATAAATTTAGGTAATAGCTATAATTATTGGATTTTTGTGAAGGTAGATAGAAATAATTCTATCACACTAGCATTGTATTTCAAGATAGATTTTGAAATGTTATTGACAATGAATGGAACACCATTCCTCTTGATTATGTCATTTCAGGTATAGTAAGTCATATGATCTTCAGAGTAAAAATGGTCATATTAGTCCTTTTCAGCTCAATAATGCTTAGGATATTAATCTTTATTGTGGAGAGCCAGATTCAGAGGCCATTGTTTGCTCTGCAAACAGTCCCTCCCGCCCCAGAGCTTTATCAAAGACCACAAGATGCACAAAGGACACCTATCTCATGCTGGGACACACCCAGCCTTTTCCTATATCGGTTCCTGGCATCTATGTTTAGTTTATATTTTACCCTTTTGTATAAGTCATATAGCTTGCTTTGTTTGTGTTACATTTTAGTTATTATACCTTTGTATTGTTTGATAGTGCTTACATATGTTGTAACTTTTAGTCCATTAGATTATATTGTAGCTTTGTGATTGGTTGCTTTAAGTTGCCCCCGCTTTGCTCCTGTATACCCCAATTAGCATACTGGACCAAGATGAGGACTACAACCCCTTTTGTGCGCGTTTTTTCCTTATCTGGCACTCGGCCAGGATTGGCCCCTATTGACTCTACCTCATTAGCATAAGCTGTGACCCTTACTCCTGACCATTGGCTTTTTATGCCCTGAGTTTTGCCCCAATAAACGAGGCTTGATCAGAAACCTGTCTTGCCTCCATTCTTCGCGTCCCCTGCCCATCTTCGTCTTCCAGGCTCCGGATCCAGAGATCTACGTTTGAATGTCCCGTGGGACGGGACATTTCTGGTGCCGCAACATGAGGCCGATCTTGAGAGTTAAAAGAGCTGCTTCTACGAGCTACGGGACGCCGGTGACAGTGCTAAACAGTCTCTCCATCGGCTGCAGAATGAGCTGAATAGTGGCACCTGAGCTTAAGACTCACGCAGAACTGTGAGCTGTGGTTCTTGCGCTGAGCTGTTTCAGGCTTCCTGAAGACGAAAATGTCGCTCTGCTATGACTGCTGCTGTCTCCTTTGAGCTGATGCCTACTTAATTAGAGCTGTTGCCTACTTGAGATTCCTGTGGGTTTCTCTTTTTGAGCTGTGAAAACTGAGAACCGTAGCACTTTGTCAGCCGCGCTCCTAGCGCTCTAAAAAGCTAGCCCTCCTCGCGGATGGCCGCCTGGCAAAGGAGGACGTCCTTGGAAGAAGCGAATAACCCCGAGAAACCAGTCGACCCCCTTCCCGTTTGCTGCCTGCTCAGTGGCGTGGTTACCTGCTGCGCGATCTGCCTAAAGGTGAGTCGTTGTTCGCAATTATGGGCATGGAATTAAGCCGACACCAGGTATTCGTTGGTCAGTTAAGAGACGCTCTTCAGATGCGAGGAGTAAAGGTTAAAGCTAAGGATATGTTTAAGTTTTTTGATTTTTTTAAGGACATGTGTCCCTGGTTCCCTCAAGAGGGCACTATTTCCGTGCGCACTTGGAAGCACGTAGGCGATTGTTTAAATGATTATTATGAAGCTTTTGGGCCTGAACGTATCCCTGTTACAGCCTTTTCTTATTATAACTTAATTAAGGAAATTATTGATGTTAAAAATGATGATTCACGAGCCAGTCGTGTCATTGCTCAAACTGAAACCATTCTTAAAACGGCTTCCAATCCAGAGTTAAGGTCTTCTTTGCAATTTATTTCCCTGGAGGATGAGCCAGATTCAAAACTAGAGGATAAACCCAGTCCTACACTGCCTCCTCCTAACAAAAACCCTTTTAAATATCCAAGCTTGCCTAATCTCCAGCACAACTCTTTTAAGGATACCACTCCCCAAAAAACGAGTGATGAAAAGGATAAAACCTGGGACCGTTTAGGAGCCAAGCCCAAGCCAGGTACCGCCGTCTACGGCGCCTTTGGTCCCATTGAAAATCCAGATGAGGTAGACTGGGACGATTTAGAGGAGCAAGCCGTTCACTATCAGGATCCTGAGCCATACCCTCCCCCCTATTCTACAACCTCCCTCGTGTATCCCTCCGCGCCTGAAGTTCGGAATGGTGGTGGTTTCCTGCCGTGTCCTGAGGTTCAGAATGGCGACGCTCTCCTGTCGCGTCCTGGAACTCAGCATGGTGGCGGTTTGCCGCCACGCCTTGTGAACTCCAGCAGCGGTAACTCCCCGCCACAGCTTGAGCCTCAGGGAGACAATAGGCCATCATCCACAACCTAGAGTCAGTCCTCTGCTAGTTCCTCCGACCTTTAGCCAACATTGTCGAGCTTTAGCCTTCTCTGTTGTGGAATACAGACTCAAGGGAAGTGAGCAGCCTGTGCGATACCATGATAACTTCTCCTTTAATCAGCTAAGGGAGCTAAAGAAGGCTGCCGCAGCATATGGAGCAAACGCTCCCTTTACTTGAAAACATTTGTGAAAGGTGGTTAACTCCAGATGATTGGAAAACCCTAGCGCAATCCATCCTTTCTGCAGGGGATTATTTGTTATGGAAATCTGAGTATTTTGAATTTTGTAAGGAAATGGCTGAGTTTAATGTCGGAACTGTTACCCCCTGGGGCAGGGATATGTTAGTTGGTGAAGGCATTTATACATCTAAGGAACGGCAATCTGTTTTTGCACCGGGATTATTTGCTCAAATTAAAGACGCTGCCCTTAAGGCTTGGAGAAAAATCCCTTCCAAAGGTGACCCTAGCATCACCCTAACTTTAAACAAAGACCTGAGGAACCTTTTACGTATTTTGTAGCACATCTTAACACAGCTGCAGAGTGGCTTTTTGGGCTTTCAACAGCCAATGCCAATTTTATTAAACAGCTTGCTTTTGAAAATGCCAATCAGCCCTGTCAGAATGCCATTTGACCTCACCGCACTAGTATGGATCTCAATGGGTATATTCGGCTTTGTGCAGATATTAACTTCTCCCAACAATGGGATGTGGCTGTTGTGGCAGCCATTGGCGGTCAAATGATGCAGCAATTTTTGGCCAATACCCAGCAATCCCCTAAGCAATGTTTTAAATGTGGTCAGCCAGGACATTTTGCTCGACAATGCCTTAAAAATAACATTAATGGGGCCCCTTTTGCCCCGCCAAGCCAGCAGCGCAAACCTTCTAGCCCCTGTCCCCACTGTAAGCGTGGATATCATTGGGCTAAGGAATGTAGAAGTGTCCCAGGGAATAATAATTTTTTACAAGCAAATAGTAATTTTCCCTCTGCCACCCGTTCGGGAAACCGAATGAGGGGCCAGCCTCAGGCCCCGCGACAAATCTTGGAGGCAGTCAATTTTGTCCCAGCCAGCAGCACGGCAACTCCCTCCCATCCTCTGAACAGCCAAAATCTCGCTTCCCCCCATTGGACCTCTGGACTGCCACCCACACAGTATTAACTGAGGAGGTGGGCTCACAAACTGTTGCCACTAACTTTTCGGGGCTTCTCCCTCCTTCCACTGTTGGGCTTGTGCTTGGAATTGCTAGCAGCAATGTTCCCTCACTACAAGTTTCCCCGGGTCTTATTGATGAAACATTTACTGGTGTAATTCAAGTTTTGGCAAAATCAACCAAAGGAATAGTTACGTTAAATACCGATCAGATTATTGCCCATTTAATTTTAATTCCCACTACTCTCCATTCGGACTCTAATAAATCTGCTTTTTGGGTACGCTCCATCACTGATCAAAACCCGTCCCTCATGCTTTGGTTGGATGAAAGACCTTTTCAAGGGCTTATAGATACTGGTGCTGACGTTACCATTATTGCTGAACAGCATTGGCCTAAATCATGGCCCACTTCAGAAACCTTTACCAACTTACAGGGAACAGGGCAAAGTAGTAATCCCAAACAAAGTTCCAAATACATCTCCTGGAAGGATGAGGAAGGGAACTCCGGAATTGTTAAACCATTTGTGTTACCCCGTTTACCTTTTAATTTGTGGGGCTGTGACCTATTGTCACAAATGAAGGTCATCATGTATAGCCCTAATTCTATTGTCACTACTCAAATGCTATCGCAAGGTTTCATCCCTGGTACAGGGTTGGGAAAACTTAATACTGGTATTACTAAACCTATTAATCTAAAGGCTCATCAAGGCACGAGGGGCCTTGGAAATTTTTAGTTGCAGCCATTGACTTCCCTGCACCCCATGCTGATCCCATTGTCTGGAAATCAGACACGCCTGTCTGGGTGGATCAATGGCCGCTACCGTCAGAAAAGTTGTGTGCAGTTCAGCAGTTAGTGCAGGAACAGTTAAATGCTGGACACATTTCGGAAAGCAATTCTCCTTGGAACACCCCCATTTTTGTTATTAAAAAGAAATCTGGAAAATGGAGGTTACTTCAGGATTTGCGAGCAGTTAACGCCACTATGGCAATTATGGGGTCTTTACAGCCAGGCTTGCCCACTCCAGTCGCTATTCTTACTGGATACTATAAAGCAATTATTGATTTAAAAGACTGCTTCTTTACTATTCCATTGGTCCCTCCCAAGCGAAAACAATTTGCCTTCAGTGTTCCATCTATCAACTTTAAAGAACCTATGAAGCGTTTTCAATGGAACTTTCTCCCACAGGGAATGGCCAATTCTCCATATCTTTGCCAAAAGTTTGTTTCCCACATTTTACAGCCAGTTAGAACTGCTTGGCTCAACTATATATCATCCATTATATGAATGACATCCTCCTTGCAGGCCAGGACAGCACACAAGTGCTTTCCTGTTTTAAACAACTATGTGATTGCCTTCGTGAGGCTGGTCTTTGTATTGCACCTGAAAAAGTCCAGCTGCAGGAACCTTACACTTATTTAAGTTTTGAACTTCACCCTAACAAGATTATTAATCGGCAGGCCTCCATTCGGACTGAGCAATTAAAAACCTTAATTTAGTTGACATCAATTGGCTGCGTCCCTATTTGAAGTTAACCACTGGAGACCTAAAACCGCTTTTTGATATTTTAAAGGGTGACCCTCAACCCACGTCACCCCGCAGCCTTACACTACAAATAGTAGAAACAGCAATAGCCCAACAGTTTGTAACACAAATTAATTACTCTTTACCCTTGCAACTCATAATATCCAATACACAAATCATGCCAACAGGATTATTTTGGCAAAATAACCCCATTATGTGGTTACATTTGCCTTTGTCACCAAGCAAAGCCCTTAAGCCTTGTTATGAGACCGTTGCTGATTTAATTATTTTGGGTAGAACAAATAGCCAAAAATATTTTGGCATTGATCCTGCTATTATTGTACAACCTTACACCCAAGGACAACTTACATGGCTGTTTCAAAACTCAGACGAGTGGGCTATTGCTTGTGCTTCATTTTTAGGAACCCTAGACAACCATTACCCCCCTAACAAGCTTGTTCAATTTTGTAAATTGCATGCTGTAGTATTTCCTAAAATAACCAGGTCACAACCCTTAAGTAATGCTCATCTGGTCTTTACTGATGGCTCTTCAAATGGTACAGCTGCCTATGTCATCAATAACCAAACCTTCAGAGTTATCACCAATCATACCTCAGCACAATTGGTGGAATTGCAAGCTCTAATTGAAGTATTCTCCCGAGTCCCTCAAATACCTTTGAATATATTTACTGATAGCGCTTACTTGGCCAACTCGATACCCTTATTAGAGACTGTTGCCAAATTAAGCCTGTTTCTGCTGCAGCAACCTTGTTTGCCACATGTCAAAAACTTATATTACAAAGAACCGCCCCTTTTTGCTTGGGCCACATCAGAGCACATTCGGACCTACCAGGATCCCTTGTGGAAGGAAATAAAATGGCTGACGCAGCCACCCAAATGATTGCCATTGCAACAGCTACTGTAACCAATAAGGTGTCTTTAGCACAAGAGGCCCACAATTTACATCACCTTAATGCTCATACTTTAAGGCTTATGTTTCAAATCACTAGGGAACAAGCCAGACAGATTGTCAAAAATTGTAATAATTGTATTCCCCATCTTCCTGTGCCTCACTTAGGAGTTAATCCTAAGGGGCTTGCACCCAACCTGCTCTGGCAAATGGACGTCACTCATCATTCAGAATTCGGTACTTTAAAGTACATCCATGTTTGCATTGATGCCTTCAGTGGATTCATACTTGCCTCCCTACAGTCGGGAGAGGCCACCAAGCACGTTATAGCCCATCATTTACACTGCTTTTCCCTATTGGGTAAGCCCAAGCAAATTAAAACTGACAATGGTCCAGGTTATACTACCAAGGCCTTTCAAAGGTTCTGTGCTACATTACAAATACAGCACATAACTGAAATTCCATACAATCCGCAAGGCCAGGGTATGGTAGAAAGAGCTCATCTTTCCATAAAAACCATGATTTCCAAAGTCAAGGGCACCGATTGGTGTTCTAACAAAAACACTGCGCAATATATTGTGTCATGTGCTTTTTGTAAAAAACTTTCTCATGTTGGACAAAGACGGCAGGTCAGCTGCGGACCGCTTTTGGCACAGTGGTACGCAAAATCAGTTTGCCATGGTCAAATGGAAAGACCCCATTGACACTGCCTGGCATGGACCGGATCCCGTCCTTATTTGGGGAAGAGGATCTGTTTGTGTATTCTCTCAACAACATAATGCTGCCCGATGGCTAGCAGAACGACTGGTAAAACAAATTGATAACAAGTTACTGTCCAGGAAGGAAAACTCCTCCTGAGAAACCTTTTGTTCTTTTTTTCTTGCAGATGCGGTGGAGTGATCAATGCGGCAACCTTTTTAATTCTATATTGCTGGGCACCACCCCCCTAGTTTTGGCCATCGTGCTGGCGGCCATTATCCCTGAAGATTGGACCGTCTCACAACGAAGCTTTCTTATTATTTTTTCCTTCTTTTTGCTATTATTTATTAGCCTTGCGCTGTGTTTGGTTTTAAAAGTTAATTAGTTGGTGCCCAGCATTGTAATTAGCTAAACGTTAATCATGGTCAAATTTTTTAGCGCCTATTTAATCGC
>PVJH01026042.1:0-30622 GCA_004026705.1 Nesogale talazaci | reverse complement strand
AAACCTGTGAATTGTTTAACTGGAACCCTACTAGCTATACTTTTTGACTTCCCATCATATACGCAAAAAGTAAACCGTCACCTAATTCTCACTCCATATAAAAATGAATTCAAAGTAGATCATAGATGTAAGTGTAACACATAAAACTATAAAATGTTCAAATAAACGTAGGAGAAAACCTTTATGAATTTAGGTATAGCGTGAAGTCCAACATGAAACTCCAAACATGAATATAAAAGAATGCTAGGAGGAAGTTTTCTGTGGTAATTGGATTGTTTTGTACCCCATTAGTAGCCTTTTTTCTGTATAACTGAAAAACAAAAGTGAAAGAATATTTATATTTACATTTTTTTGGAGGTTCACTCAGATAGGATCATGCTAGGATAGCCAATATAAAACATTATTATCATTATTACTTTAAAATCATTTTACTGGGGGCTCATACAACTCTTCTCACAACCAATACATACATCCATTGTGCCCAGCACATCTGTAAATTTCTTGCCATTATTATATTCAAAATATTTTCTTACCACTTGAACCTTTGGCATCGGCTTCTTATTTTTATCTTTCCCTTCCCCTCCCTCCCTTATGAACCCTTGATAATTTATAAATTATTATTATTTTCCATGTCTTTCACTGTTCCATGTCTCCCTTTACCCCCTTATCTGTTGTCCATTCCCTGGGAGGGGGTTTTAGATAGGTCATTGTCTCCCCCAATCTTCCCCTTACCTTCCTGGTATGGTTACTGTCAATATTGATATTGAGGGGTTACTTTGTCCTGGATTCCCTGTGTTTCCAGCTATCATCTTACCAGTATATTCTCTGGTATAGTCAGATTTGTAAGGTAGAATTAGGGTCATGATAGTGGGGGTGAGGAGGCATTAACGAACCAGAGGAAAGGTGTATGTTTAATTGGTGCTATACTGCATCCTGACTGGCAGTGTTCTCCCCACCAGCCTTCTGTAAGGGGATGTCCAATTGCCTAAGACTGGCTTTGAGCCTCCACTCCCCACTCCCCCTCCTTCCCCATTCACATTGACATGATCTTTTTGTTCTGGATCTTGATACCTGATACCTGATCCTGTCAACACCTCATGATCACAGGCTGGTGTGCTTCTTCCACGTGGACTTTGTTGGTTCTCAGATAGATGGCCACTTGTTTATCTTCAAACCTTTAAGACCCCAGATACTATATATGTTCTTAGCCGGACACCATCAGCTTTCTTCACCACATTTGCTTATGTACCTGCTTTGTCTTCAGAGAAAATGTTGGGAAGGTGAGTATCATGGAATGCCAGATTATAAGAACAAAATATTCTTATGTTGAGGGAGGACTTCAGTAGAGGCCCAATGTCCATCTGGTTTCTGAATTCTATACCTATAAATATATGTACATAGTTCTATCTCCCTATTGTCATATGTAAATAAAAATACATATATACATGCCTGCATTTAGATTTCTATAAATGCCCTTTTCCTCCTAGTTCTTTCCTCTCTTTCCTTTAACTCTCCTCTTGTCCCACTATCATGTTCAGTCTTCATTTGGGTTTCCGTATTCCTCTTGGTTACACTGCCCTTGATCAATCCCTACTTAGGCCTCCTACACCTTCCTCACCATCAATTTTGGATCACTTATTGTTCCTTTGTCCCTGGGTTTGTTAACATCCACTTCCTTCCCCTCTCCCATGTTCCCCTGAACTGTGGACCCATTGTTTTCTCCTCCAACTTGTTTATCCCTCCTATCTTATCTAGATACATATGCAGAGACAATAAAATGCACAAACACAAGATGGAGAAAACAAAGCAGCAATAGAAAATAAAACAGTAGCTTTAACAATAACAACAACAACAATACAAAAATAAAAAAGCCAACAACCACAAAAAACGATATATATTTCAAGGTCTGTTTGTTGACCTTATGAGTGTTTTACAGTCGAGTCTGATGGAGCACCATACCCTGGCCTCACAGTCTACTTTTGCTCTGTCCCCTTGCTGTTTTACACCTTGAGTGTTTCTCCTTGGTGTGGTGGGGTCAGATCAGGCACAATTCCCACTGTTGTTCCCCATGGTGCTATGAGTCAGTGAGGGATGTCATGTTTCATGGTAGGGGTGGCCCTATGGTCTTCTCTGTGCATTAGCCCTCCAAACAGAAATATCATCTCAGGGCTTGATGGGGTAGGATGTACTCCCCTCTTTTCCCCTTAATGCAAAACGCTATTATCTCTTGCAACTTCCTCTCTTAGTTTCCAAGGTTACTGTAACCAAAATATTGCAAGTAAGTAACCTTAATTAATAGATATTTGTTTTCTCACAGTTCCGGAGGGTAGAAGTCTGGATTTGGTGTGTGGCTCTATGAGTATGAACTTCCTTATCTATTTCAGATTCTAAGAGCCAGGATGTAGACTCATGTGTCTTTGTAGTGACCTTAAATAATGTAAATAAATGAAACATTTTAAACACACAAAAATACATGATGGCATAATAGTATTTTTAAAAGAAAGCATGTATGTAGACACACAGAGAGACACACACATACAAGCTAAGATAAAAGGTATTTTTCCGCATTGAATAAGATTTGCTATCATTGAGTGGATCCTGATTTTGTTAGTGTTGAAATCTCTGTAATTTGGGAGACTTCTTTGAAAAAAATATAAAATTGTACAAAAAATTCTGCCTTTGTAGTTGTGCCAGATAGTGTCTATCTTCTCTCTGTTTGTGTCTATCTGTGTCTAATTTGTTCTTGTTATAATTCAGAATGATTAGGAGACATCCAAAGTCAGTATGCCCTCATTCATAGACTCTATTATGCAATGTGATCACATTAGATCATGTTATATGAAGGATAAAAGTATTAGTAGTCTAGCACATCTCTTATTTTTTTGGGGGGCACAATGAAACATATACACTATCACACATGGAGAAAAATATATGGAGGCAGTTTATTATATACTTGACCAAGTTATAATCACCATGCCACCAGGGCTCCATAGAGAATACACTACCCCCCACTACCCCCCCAAAAATCTTTGATATGAGGGGCTCAAGTAGAATGAAAATGTTTTGAGAATGATGATGGCAACAAATGAACAAATGTGCTTGACATAATGGATGGATGGATGCATAGATTGTGATAAAAATTGTACAAATCCCCAATACAGTGATTTTTAAAAGGTCTTGTAACATATCTGAGTAAAAAATATCAATATGAACCCATGATATAAGAAATATGTATGTCCTAGATCTGCCCACTGAAAAGACTCCAGAAGTAATAACACTCTAGTGGTAATAAGACTGTTTAGCGCCCAGACTTCAGTTCTTAAAGAATATTTCCATTAATAAAAAAAATTGTGGCCTATTAGAGACATGGCTAATTCCAAGTTTGTGCTCGAATAGTACAAGATGACTTTGGGGCATCTTGTGCTGGAGAGCAAGAAAGAGCATAGGGGCTGATGGCCTCATGCCAAAGTACCATAACAACTAGTCTAAATTTTGGGATAATGGGAATAATAATGTAAATAATTGAAACATTTTAAATACATAAAAGTACATGATGGCATAATAATATTTTTTGTTTGTTTTTGTTTTGGGGCATCACTGCCCTCGGTTGGTGGGAGTAGGAGACCCAGCCTTTGCTCCGTGGAGTTGGAATTGAACCTCCATCACAGTGGGCCGCAGTCCTGTGCACAACCACTATGCCACCGGGGTTCAGCCGGCATAATAATATTTTTAAAAGAAAGTATGTATGTAGACACACAGAGAGACACACACATACAAGCTAAGATAAAAAGTATTTTTCACCATTGAATAAGATTTGCTATTATTGAGTGGATCCTGATTTTGTTAGTGTTGAAAATCTCTGCTATTTGGGAAGCTTCTTTGAGAAAAAATATAGAATTTTACAAAAAATCGGGAAGTAACAAGTGTTGTAGGGGCTGTGGGGAGATAGGAACTCTCGTCTACTGCTGGTGGACATGTAAGTATATAAAGCCATTATGGAACTTGATTTGGTGATATCTAAAACAGATGGAAATTGAGCTACCATACGATCCTGCAATCCCCCTCATGGGTATATACCCAGAGGAGACAAGCAACAAACCACCACCATACATCTGTACTCCAGTGTTCATTGCAGCACAGTTCACAATTGCAAGGAGTTGGAAACAACCCAAATTTCCATCAACCGAAAGAATGGATTAAAGAACTGTGGTACATACATAAAATGGAATATTATGCATCCCAAAAAAGCAGTGATGAACACATGAAGTGCATCACCACCTGGGAGGAACTAGAGAGAATTATGCTAAGTAAGCCAAGTACAAAAGGACAAGTACAGCATAAATCTGCTGAGGTAAGCTTAAAACTGCAAAAGGGGCATAGGGAAGAAACTGCTGTATACATACATTTCTTGGGTGAGGTCCAGGTACTATGGCAGGGGCCAGACTAAATCCAAGGGTACATATGGTAGCCAACTAAAAACAAGAGGGAATATAAAAGATACAAGGTGGTTAGCTAGGAGAACAAGGCATTAACCCGCCGAAGAGAAGGGTGTTGTTTATATGTTCACACGAAGGGGAGAGAGGGACCACAACTCAACCTGGTGCGTCAAGACGTGACTGCAACATACTGGTATGAAGCAGGGAACCAACAGGAAGGTCTGAGGAGCAGGCCTCATTCCTAACTACATGGCTAGCATCTCCTCCCCCAGAAGAATCCACTTTAGAGAACAGTACTGAATCTGCAGCTCAGGGAGAGGAACACGACTGAACAGAGCACACAGGAGCAAACGAAGGGGGCCGGGGCAAGAGTGAAGCACATACAGGCCCACCAAGCCCTGAGAACAATATTCCTGCTCAAAGCAGCCAATGCACAGATAGGACCATAGGGCCGGCCCCTCACTCACCCATAGCGCTACAGGGGACAACACTGGCGACACAGTGCAGGAATTGTGACTGCTCTGACCCCACCACACCGAGGCAAAACATTAAGGGCGTGCAACAGAACAGCAAGGGAACAAAGCAATGAAGTCCCTGGGAAATACCAAAAATAGACTGTGGGACCAGGGCATGCCACACCATCTGACTCCACTGGAAAACATTCCTAGAGGTCAACAAACAGACCTTGAACTATTTATAGGCTTTTTGGGGGGTCTTTTTTCTGTGTTGGATTTTATGTTGTTGTTGTCATTACTTTTTAATTTTTCCTCTGTCTTGTTTTTGTGCTTATTATTATCTCTGCATGTCTATCTAGCTAAGATAGGCAGGACAAATTATCTGGAGGAGAAAACAGTGGAAGCAATAACTGGGCAGGGAGGTGGGCGTTGAGGGGTTGTACATGGGAGAGGGGGAGGTGGGGCAAGGAAGTGGTTGTTAATGAACCCAGGGACAAAGTAACAGCAAGTGATTCAAAATCTATGGCGAGGAGGGTGTAGGAGGCCTAGTAGGGCTTGATCAACGGCAGGGTAACCAAGAGGAATCACTGAAATCCAAATGAAGCCTGAACATGATAGTGAGACAAAAGGAAAGTAAAGGGAGATAAAGAAAAGAACTAGAAGGCATAGGGCATTTATAGACTGCTAGTACAGGCATGTATGTATATAGATATATTTATATATGATGATGGGGAAATAGATCTATGTGTATATATTTATAGAAGGACATTGGGTCTCCACTCAAGTATTCTCTCAGCACAAGAACACTTTGTTCTAATAATCAGGCATTCAGTGATGCTCACTTTCCCGACATGATCTCTCAAGACAAAGTGGGTTCATAAGCAAATATGGTGAAAAAAGCTGTGGCGCAAGGTTATCAAAAGATATAGCATGTGGGGTCTTACAGACTTGAAGATAAACAAATAGACATCTAGTGGAGAAGCAACAAAGCCCACATGAAAGAAGCACACCAGCCTGTGTGATCATGAGGTGTTGACGAGATCAGGAATCAGACATCAAAAACCCAGAATAAAAAATCATATCATTGTGATTGAGGTGGAGTGCGGAGTGGAGACCCAAAGACCATCTGTGAGCAATTGGATATCCTGTTACAGAGGGGTTGCCGGAAGGGAAATGAGCCAGTCAGTGTGCAGTATTTAATGCTTCCTCCCCCCACTATAGTGACCCCAATCCTGCCTTACAAATCCAGCTAGACCAGAGCATGTACACGGGTACAGATAAGAGTTGGAAACACATGGAATCCAGGAGAGATAAATCCCTCAGGACCTGTATTGAGATTAGAAATACCAGGAGGGTGATGGGAAGGTGGGGGGAGAAAAGGAGAGCTGATCACAATGATCTACCTATAGTCCCTTCCCAGGGGGATTACCAACAGAAAAGTGAATAAAGGGAAACACTGGTCAGTGTAAGACATGAAAAAATATAAATCTTTATCAAGGGTTCATGAGGTAGGGAGGGTTGGGTCAGGAGAGGATAAAATGAGAAGCTAATACCAAGGGCTCAAGTAGAAAGAAAATATTTTGAAAACGATGATGGCAACAAATGTACAAATGTGCTTGGCACAATGGATGGATGTGTGGATTGTGATAAGAATTGTATGAGTTGGGCTGAGCCCCGGTGGTGTAGTGGTTGTGCGCTGGACTGCGGCCCACTGGGACGGAGGTTCAATTCCAGCAGTGGGGCTGGGCCTCCTACTCCCACCACCGGAAAGCAGTGATGCCTAAAAAAAAAAAAAAAAGAATTGTATGAGTTCACAATAAAATGATTTAGTAACATAAATTGATGTAGAATTGTAAATTCAAATATTTTAGTTCAAATTTAAGTATTTAATTTTAATGTGAAATAAAAACAAATGAAACATTTTCATATGCTAAAAACTATCAACTTCCCCAACATACACACAAACACATGCACACACAAACACTCCAGGAAAATAAAATAATATTTTTAAAGCTAACCTTCTGATTTGGGGGGCATCACTGCCCTCTGGTGGGAGTAGGAGGCCCAGCCTTGCTCCTGGAGAGCTGCTGCTGGATTTGAACTGCCAACCCAGTGGGCCGCAGCCCCACACAACCACTATGCCACCAGGGCTCAACTCAACTTCCTGATTTTTAAAAATCAGAATGAAACAGAAACCAGTATATATGGAGTCAATTCTGACTCATGAAAACTCTCTGAGTGTCATAGAAATGTTCTCCAAAGGCCTTTTCATATCTGATTCTTTGAAAATGGATCACCAGGTGTTTCTCTGAGGAATCGCTGAGTGGGTTTGAATAGCCATAGTAGCCGTGTTATCCGTTTTCACCTCCCAAGAACTTTGCCTGATATGCCTCGAT
Organism: Nesogale talazaci; assembly: GCA_004026705.1. Lineage (NCBI taxonomy): Eukaryota > Metazoa > Chordata > Mammalia > Afrosoricida > Tenrecidae > Nesogale > Nesogale talazaci. Next base: position 23,335 of record PVJH01026042.1, on the reverse strand, counting down.
AGTGTTTTTCCCTCGTGTTTCTGGCTTTATGCAGCTTGGTGCAAATGGCTAAGCATCTGACTACTAGCCGAAAGCGGGGCTGATCAAGCTCCCTCAGAGGTGCTTCAGTAGACAGGCCTACTGCACTGCTTTTGAAGAATCACAGCCTTGGAACGCACCCGGAGCAATCTTGCTGTGCACAACTCAATACTGGCTAACAACAATAAGCCTCTTCATGTGATAATTGATGCCTTTCTAATATTTACTCTAGAGAGAACTGATAAAAAGTTTTTCTTTTTGCATTGTTGATAAAGTTTTCTTATTCACAGATTCATGACTTTTCCTTAGGGTTGCATAGTATTCTGTTGTGTATACCATAGCATATTTATTCAGTCATCCATTGATGAGCTTTTAGGCTGCTGTTCCCATCTTTTTGCTATTTTCAATAATGCTTCGATGAACAAAATTTGTGTCCCAGCTCTAGTGTCTTTGAAGATGCTATCAGAAGGCATCAGTCCCTGAAGAAGGACATCACACTTGATAGAGGGTCATTGGAAAAGAGGGAGATCCTAAATGATTAAAACAATGGTAGAGTAGCTACAGCAATGGGCTCAAACAGAGCAATGACTGTTAGGATGACTCAGAAATGGGTAGAATTTTGTTCTGTTTTACATAGGGTCTGTGATAGTTATTGTTTGTGTCAACGTGGCTGAGCCAACATTCTCAAAGATTTGGCCTAGTAATTCCCCATGATAGCATGACCTAGCATGATGTAATCAATACATGAGAGACTTCAGGTGGAGTGTAATCCCTGTACTCAGGTCACAGCTCTGCTGAAGTTTTCTCAGGGGTAGGGCTTAATTTCTATATAAGCAGATGCTGGAGAGAGCTTATTTATCTCTTGCTGGATCTGGCTCCTGCACCCGGCTCATCAACTTGACTTTCCTTCTTAACCAGATCCTAAAGTTGTCGTCAGTCATTTTAAACCTACCCACACAAGGAAAAGCAGGATGCAAGAGAGGCTGGAACAGAAAGAATCTTTATTGATTAATAGTAAAATACCTTAATTTGTAAATCTTACAAAAAACATATGACAATGTGAGCACATTGCTAAAGTCTAGATGTCTCAAATGCCTAACTTTTCCCCAAATACCATACTACTCCCTTATCTTTGATATCAATCTTAGTATATTTCCTCATTCCCTGGTGCCTCAGAATTCCACAATTTGTGGCAGCATCTGTCCAAATCCATGAACCTTTAAAGCAATGGCTCATGTGGTTGAGGAGGTTGGCAAGTGTGTAATCTGAAGTTCAGATGTACATGCAGAGAATCTTCCTCATTCACAGCACTTCTTCTATGTTGACTCATAAGATGACAAAAGCTGGTCACCAGAGATCATGTGGAGGCAAACCAGATACAATATCTAAAGCATGATAATAAATTTTGCCAAAGCTGTTCAATGCAGCCAAAGAGGGGTAGAATGTATGAAAGTGAAAGAAGGCTTCACTTGTTAAGCTAGGAAAAGAGATTTACACCAACATGGCCAAGTTCTGAGCCAGCAGTCTTTGACGGTAGCAATTGGTGTCTATTTGGTGTTCATCATAAGTGACAGCACACGCTCAGTCTGGAAGGGTAGGTCACAAAGAGGGTGCCTTGCTCAAGTTTAGGGCTTGGATATAGGTGTGGTTCTTGCCTTATGACATAAAAAGGTTAGGTAGAGAATTTGCTACTCACTTCTGTGCATCTGAGATGGACCAGGTCTAAGACTAACCAGTTCTGTGACCCCCAGCTTCCTCCTTTGCTTAAACAGGAAGCTTTTGGTTTGCCTATTAAGGGAGCAGCTTAAAACTAAATGCTTGTTCTTCTTTTTTTCTTTTTAGCACATACTATAACCACAGGTATAGAGGTTAGCATTTACAACACACTACAAAATAGTGGACTCAGGAAAGGTGTGTGATAGGGTTGTATCCTCTCACCATCATCATTGAATCTGAGTGGGAAGCAAATCATCAGAGAACCTGGATTATGTAAGAATAATGTGACATCAAGATTGGCTTCCTCTTTCCGTAGTGGCTAAAATGGTTCACCAGAAAAAAACCCAAATCATGCAAATCAATAGGGCTGAATCTTCAGGTCCATTTTAGGAACAATCGTGAAACTGCCCAGGCTATCGAGGGTGTGCATATCTGGAAAGCCACTAAATATTTGAAAGATGTCATTTTGCAGAAGCAGTGTGTGTCCTTCCAACATTTCAATGGTAGAGTTGGTAGATGTGCCCAGGCCAAACTTGATTTGGTTGGACCCAGGATCAGTGTTCCCCCCTCAAGTGATGAATTTTTGCTGCACAGGCTGGAAAATGTAGAGAATAATGCTGAACATAAGAGTTTAGATGAGGACTCTGGCCATTGGCACATCCAGGTGAACAAAGACCCCAAGAACTCATGGTCATATCAACCCACACATGAGCTTCCACTGAAATATCCTTACTGAAAAGGAACAAATTGTTCCTAAACCAGAAGAGGAGGTTGCACAGAAGAAAAAGATCTTTCAGAGAAAACTGAAGAAACAAGAACTTATTGCTCAGGAGTAAATTAAGCTTAAAATAAAACTGAATAGTTAAAGATTGGAGGGAGGCATATTAATGACCTGCAATATGCAGATGGTACAACCTTGTTTGCTGAAAGTCAGGAGGTGTGAAAGCACTTTTTGATGGAGATCAAGGATTGTAGCCTTGATTATGGGTAACAGTTCACCAAAATCCTCACAACTGGACTCCATGATAAATGGAGAAAAGGTTGAAGTTGTCAAGGACATTGTCTTCCTGGGATACACAATTAATGCTCATTGAAGTAGCAGTCAAAAGATGAAATGAGGAGTTTCATTAGGTAAATCTACTGCACAAGATCTCTTTAGCCTCGCAGTTCTCAACCTGTGGGTTGCGACCCTGTTCACAGGGGTCACTTGATTCATAACAGTAGCAAAATTGCAGCTATGAAGTAGCAATGGAAATAATTGTATGGTTGGGGATCACCACAACATGAGGAACTGAGTTAAGGGGTTGCAGCCCTATGAAGGTTGAGAACCACTGCTTTGAACTATTGAAATGCATGGGTGTTAATTTTAGGACTAATGTGTGTTTGACCCAAGTCATGGTATTTTATAAAGCCTTATGTACATATGAAAACTGGACAATGAATAAGGAAAACTGAAGAAGAATCAATGCCCTTGAATTGTGGTGTTGGAGAAGAATGTTGAAAGTACCATGCTAAAAGCTAAAAAGAAAAACTGGGAGGAATACAACCAGAGTGCTCCTTAAAGGCAAGGATGGTGAAACTTTGACTTGAGTAATTTGGATAGGTTGTCAGGAGAGATCAGGACTTGGAGAAGAACATTAATATTTGTAAAGTAGAGGGACAGTGAATAAAAGAGGAAGTCCTTAAAGGAGATGGATTGACACACTGGCTGCAGCCACAGACTCAAGGGAGAATAGATTCAAGTCATAGACTCAAGCCAGAAACTCCCAGGAAGAATGGTGAGGATGACACAGGACCAGGCAGTGTTTCATTCTGCACCCAGATTGAATAAGTATGGTAAGAGGATACAACACTGTAACACACATTTCTTGATTTAAACCATGGAATAGGCCCTTGCTCTGTTCGCAGAATGATCTCTTATTCCATGTACAAGTTCCACATGAGGACAATGAAGTGTTCTGGAATTCCCATTCGTCTCAAGATTATGCATAACTTTATGGTTCATGCCCTGAAGTGTCTGGCATAGTCAATAAAGCAGAAGTAAACATCTTTCTGGTATTCTTTGCTTTCAATCATGATCCACCTGATATCAACAATGATATGCCTTGTTCCACATTGCATTCTGAATCCATCCTGAACCACTGGCAGTTCCCTGTCAATGTATTACTACAACTGCTGCTCGATTATCTTCAGCAAAATTTTACTAGCATGTTATATCAATGGTAATGTCCTATAACTTGAACATTCTATTGGGTCACAGATATTAATTTCTTCTAGTTAGTTGGCCAAATCGCTATCTTCCAAATTTCCTGGCATAGACAAGTGTGTGCTTCAGCTTGCATAAACATTTCAATGGGTATTCTGCCAAATGCTGAAGTTATATGTTAGACTAATGCTTTCATTGTAGCTTGATCTTCCTTCTGTACCATTGACTCGTGCTCATATATTACTTCCGGAAATGATGGAATGCTGACTAGTTCTATGCAATCTTTTCTTTTTAAAAATATAATTTTATTGGGGGCTCATACAACCCTTATCACAATCCATACACAAGTCCATTGTGTGTCAGTACATTTGTACATCTGTTGCCCTCATCATTCTCAAAGCATTTGCTTTCTATATAAGTCCTTTGCATCAGCTCCTCATTTTCTTCTCCCTCCCCGCTACCCCTCCCTCATGAACCCTTGATAATTTATGAATTATTATTACATTGTCATATCTTACACTTTTCGATGTCTCACTTCACCTACTTCCAGTTGTTTGTATCCCAGGGAAGAGGCTATATGTAGGTCCTTATAATTGGTTCCCCCTTTCTACCCCACCTTCCCTCCACCCTCGCGATATCGCCACCCTCACCACAGATCCTGAAGGTATTATCTGTCCTGGATTCCTTATATTTCTGGCTCCTGGCTGTACCAGTGTACATCCTCTGGTCTGGCTGAATTTGTAAGGTAAAATTGGGATCATGACAGTGGAAAGGAGAAAGCATCGAAGAACTAGATGAAAGTTGTATGCTTCATCATTGTTACACTGCACCTTGTCTCGTCCCTCTGAATATTCTGTAAGGGGAAGTCCATTATCTACAGATAGGCTTTGGGTTCCCAACCTGTATCCCCCCTTATTTACAATAATAAAATTTTTAGCTTTTTGATGCCTGATCCATGGTCCCTTCGACACCTCATAGTTACACAGGCTGGTGTGCTTCTTTCAGCTCACTAATGCCTAGGATACCAATCTTTATGAGTTTCATTTAATTTTGACAACTTGACTTCCAATTTTCCTAGATTTATATTTCTGCACATTCCATGTTCTGATCCTTACCAAATTTCTGCAGCTGTTTTTACTTACCTTGAGATGTTCCCTATCAGCAAATGAGGATACAGTAAGTGCTACTCCCACAGGCCTTACTCACTAATGTCACCATGATCGACTCCACTCTAAGAAATCAGTTACTGTTCAGACACATTTTGAGTTCCCTCTAAGCTGAGGGGCCCCTCTTCCCATATCATCCCATCAGTGTTCTCCTTCCATTTATCAGGGCTTCAGTATATGATAATGTTTTAAAACTATGAATAAGGTTTTCAGTGGCTTCTTCCTCCGCAGTGGGAAGCCAAATTTTTTGTTGTCTGTTTTCAGTCTGAAAGCAACATGTCCGTTTTCAGTGACCCTGCTGGCATTTGAAATACCAGTGACGAGGAGATGGAGGGAAGAAGGCAACAAGATAGGTAGCTCACACTTGATGCTCCATGGAGATTGATGATTGGGGAAATTTGGGACCAAATACGGCTATCAAATCAGTCTGTTCATTCACACCCCAGGGCAGCCAGGCAGGCAGAGGTATCAGCACTGCATCAGCACCCACGCAAATTTCCAGCCAGTCCTCCCCACCTCAGGGTGCTGGGGTCCTATGGGGACTCTCTACGCAGATCCGCATCCCCAACAACCCACCCCCAGAGATTATTACCTCACCACGAAGTCTCCTGTTGACCAGTCGGCCAGCTCCTCCCCCACCCAGGAGGCACGTGTCCAGGAGTCATAATCAGCGCCAGCCAGCCCCCTCCCTACCAGGCCGCCCCCCCAACACCACACACACGCTGAGGTTCCCATACTGCCACAAGCTTAGGGTCTGTCAGACAACGGACAAAGTATGGAAGAACATGCTGCAGCTGTGGAGTGGGCACGCAGCATTCAGAGCTAGCCTAAGGCACGTTCCCATCTCTCTGTTCAATCCAGCCCTCCCCTCTGGGCTCTGAGTGAGTGGTGGATCTGCACACCAGTGGCAGGCTTTCACTCCCACCTGCCTAACTGTGGAAAATGCCCCTAGGTAGGAACAGATCACCCAATCCCCAACCCATCTCCTAAATACACTCCCCTGTACTCAGTCAACACTTTCCATCACACCACAATGTGTACAGGTGCAAGCAGTTCCTAAGGAAACCTGAGGGAAGCTGGAGCACAAAGCATAGGAGAAGACCAGAGGGGAACCACAGTAGGACAAAGGGGGGGAAACAACCCCTCAAGTCAGTGGGCTAAAGGCAGCCTACAGAAAAACCAACACCAGCCTCCCAAAGAGAGAGCCCAGGGCTCTGAGATACCAGGGGAAATGGCACCTAGTTCCAATAAACCAAACAGAAAACTGCTTCCATATCATCCAGAAACCAAATCCAATGCAAGATGACCAGCTGGACTTAACAGCAGTCATGGAAAATGCGGATGTTGATCAACCACAGAAAGAAATCTTCAGAATTCTGTTTAGATGTATACAGGACATGAGTGAAGCATTACAGAGAAGGAAGAATCAATAAAGGAGATAAAGACCATGTACCAAAGGGAAATACAAGAGCTAAGGGGTGAGCTAGCAAAAACTAATAGTGAACTTTTGGACTTTGCCCAGAGAATGGAGGAGGCAGAGAACAGTACCAGTGATGTAGAAAACTCACAAGCAGAAATTAGTAAATGTGATAAAAAGTATATCAAGTCTATCAGAGAAGTGGAAGAGAACTTCAGAGCTATGCCTGATGCTGTCAGAAGGAACAACATTAGAATCTACTAGAGGAAGGTGCATCAAGGAAACCAACATCCAAAATAGTGATGGAATGCTTGGAGGAATACTTCCCTAGCTTAATGAAGGAAAACCAGACAACCATCCAGGAGGCCAAAAGAATGCCAGCAAGACTGAATCCCAAGAATAAGTCTCCAGGACATATACTTGTTAAACTATTCAATTATGAGGAAAAGGAGAAAATTATGAGAACAGCTAGGGAAAACTGACAATCACATATAAAGGCAAGCATATAAGAATATGCTCAGACCTATCAATGGAGACTGAAGAAGAGGAGAGAGTGGAGCAGAATATTCTGAAAATTGTAGGAAAACAACGCAAACCCAAGCATACGCTATCCAGCCAAATTATCTATCAAAATTGATGGAGAAGTGAAAGTCTTCCTGGACAAGGAAAAGCTCAAAGAATATGCTAAAAGGAATCCAGCACTAAAAAGATCCTAATTGACCCAGTAGGGGCAGAAGAACAACAATCACCAAACACACACAAGAGACCGTCACACAGAACAACTCCACCCAGAGACCATCAAAGGGAAAAGAGGCCCCAAGATAATGCTGGCTCAATGATGGAAGAAAGGCAAGAATGAACCACAAACACACATGGACACAATCCACAGAAAAGAAATGGAGGTAGGAAAAATGCCATCACGATAGCAAAAAAATGCCATCACAGAGTGCACAGTTATATGTAATAACCCTGACTATCAATGGAATGAACTCAGGCTTTAAGATATAGTGATTAACAGACTGGCCTCGAAAACACAACCCCTTGATATGTTACCTACAGGAGACACACCTCAATATTACTAACAAAAATAGGCTGAAAATCAAAGGCTGGAGAAAAATATACCAAGCAAACAGCAATTTTAAAAAAGCAGGTGTAGCAATCCTAATCTCGGATAAAATTGACTTCAAAGTGCAAACCATAAAAACAGACAAGGAAGGACACTAAGTAATGCTCAAACGAATGATAGAAAAAGTACCACTAAGTATTCTAAACATTTACGCTCCTAATAAGTGTCCAGCAGAATATATCAATCAAATGCTCCAAAAGATGAAAGAAGAAATCACAGCCTCACAATTATAGTAGGTGACTTCAATACACCACCCTGTGAGAAAGATAGATCACTGGGAAAGAAACTCAATAAGGAGGCTAAAGATCTAAACACTACAGTTAGATGATTGGACCTGATAGATATCTACAGAGCTCTCCACCCAAATACAAAAAAAAATCACATTCTTTCCAAGCTCACATGGCACATATTCAAAGATAGACCACATATTAGGGCATAAGTCAAATCTGCATAAATTTAAGTTCATTGATATCATACAGACCTCTCTCTCTCTTACCACTGTGCCATAAGACTGGAAATCAACAAAAATAAAATAAAGAAAATAAGGGTGACAATTGGAGAATGAATAACTCCCTATTGCAAAAGGAGAGTGTATTGACCCAGATCAGAGATGAAATTAGGAAATTTCTAGAAACTGATGAGAATGAGAACATGATACCAAAATCTATGGGACACAGCAAAGGCAGTCATCAGAGGAAGTTTGATAGCATTAGAAGCACACATAAGAAAGGAGGACATACTTATAACTGATACACTCGCACACAAACTACAGCATTTAGAGCAGAGTCAACAAGACAATCCAACCAATAGCAAAAGAAAAGAAATAATAAAAATTAGATCTGAAATTCAGGAGAGGGAAAATAAGAAAATGATGGAAAATATTAACACAGCTAAAAGTTGGTTCTTCAAAAGGAAAAATCAAATTGAAAAACCTCTTACAAATTTAACCAAAGAAAGGAAGGAACACATTTCAATAGCAAGGATGAGAGATGAAAGTGGGGACATTGCAACATACCTTAGTGAAATCAAAGGGATAATTACACAGTATTATGAAGGACTGAATTCAACAACTTGGAAGACATGGACAAATTCTTGGAAAAACAATCTCTTCCTAGACTATCCCCAATGGCTGACATGACCCTCATTGAACCCATAACAATAAAAGAAATAGACATGGTTATCAAGGGATTACCAACAACAAAAAAAATCTCCTGGACCAGGTGGGTTCACTGGATAATTCTATCAAACATTTGGGGAAGAACTGACACCAATTCTTCACATACTCTTCCAGAACATAGAAAAAGACAGCAAACACCCAAATTCCTTCTAGGAAGGTGGTATAACTGATGCCTAAACCAGGCAAGGATCCCACAAGAATGAAGAACTCCAGACGAATTTCGCTAATGAATATAGATGCAAAAATCCTTAATAAAATGCCGGCCAACAGAATACAGAAGTATATAAAACAGATAATTCACTATGACCAAGTAGAATTCATAGCAGGCATGCAGGGATGGTTCACCATATGAAAGACCATTAGCATCATTCACCACATTGACATGAAAAAAACTGAAAGAACCACATGATAATATAGATAGATGCGGAAAAAGCATTCAACAACATCCAACATCAATTCGTGTTTAAGACACTCAAAAAAGTAGGAATGGAAGGAACCAACAGCCAATGTGGTAGTCAGTGGAGAAAGGACTGAACATGATCCCACTGAAAAAGGGTACCAGACAAGGATGTCCCTAGTCCCCACTCTTATTTACTATCATACTGGATGTTTTAGCTAACAGCATTAGGCAAAAAAAAAAAAAAATACAGCAAAGGGATTCACCTGGGAAAGGAAGAGGGGAAACTATCGTCATTTGCAGATGATATGGTTTTGTATATGGAAAATCTCAAAAACTCAACAAAGGGAGTACTGGAAGCAATAGAGAAGTACAGCAAAGTGACAGGATACAAGATCAACAACCAGAAGTTGATCGGACTGCTCTACATATCAGATAAGTCCACAGAAGAGATTAGAAAGGTGGTACTCTTCACAATAGCTAAGCACAAACTAATATATCTAGGGATATACCTCACTAAAGGAACAAAAGAGCTATATGAGGAAAATTATAGACCAATGACATAAAAGAACTGAAGACCCAGAAATAAAAACATCAGCATACAGGCAACTGATTTTTGATAAGGGCCTCAAAAATAACAAATGGGAAGCAGACGCCCTCTCCAATAAATTATGTTGGAAAAAAATGGACATCTACCTGCAGAAAAATGAAGCAAGACACTTGCCTCACTCCATGGACAAGAATAAACTCATGGTGGATCATAGACCTTGAGGTAAACCCCAAACAATTAGGGCCATTAGTGAGCAAATTGGAACAAACCCGAGAACCTTGGCATAGTGAAAACATAGGTTATCAGAAATAGGGAAGGACACAAACACAGAGGAGGCACAAATTGACAAATGGGATATACTGAAGATAAAACACATGTGTACATAAAAATAATTCACCAAGAGGGTCCACAGACTGGGAAAACAGCTTTAGCAATGACACATCAAAGACCTTATTACTAAAATCTAAAATACTGTGATAGCTTTCAAAAAGAAAAAAAAAAACTAACTGCCCACTGAGAAGGTGAGAAAAGGACCTAAACAGAAGTTTGCCCACTGAGAAGGTGAGAAAAGGACCTAAACAGAAGTTTCACAGAGGCAGAAATTCAAATGGCCAATAAACATATGAGAAAATTTTCCTGATTATTAGTCATAGGAGAAATGCAAATTAAAACAATGAAAAAAATGAGATACCGGGCTGAGCCCCGGTGGCATAGTGGTTGTGCGCGGGACTGTGGCCCACTGGGACGGAGGTTCAATTCCAGCAGTGGGGCTGGGCCTCCTACTCCCACCACCGGAGAGCAGTAATGCCCCCCCCCCAAATGAGATACCACCTAACACACTCAAAGATAGCCCAATTCAAAAAATCAGAAAACAACAAGTGTTGGATGTGCTGTGGGGAGATAGGAACTCTTACCCACTGCTGCCAGACCTGTCAGTATGTATAGTCATTATGGAAATCAATTTGCCGATATCTAAAACGGATGTAAATTGAGCTACCATATGACTCAGCAATCCCCCTACTGAGCACATACCCAGAAGAAGAAAGAAACAAACCAAGGTCAGACATCTGTGCTCTAATGTTCATCGCAGCATAGTTCACAATTGCAGAGAGTTGGAAACAACCCAAATTTCCATCAACTGATGGATGGATTAAAAAACTGTGGTACGTACATACAATAGAGTACTACGCATCACTGAAAAGCAGTGATGAGTGCATGAAACATATTGCCACATGGGAAGAACTGGAGGAAATGATACTAAGTGGAATTTACCAGGCACAAAAGGACAGGTACAGCATGAGTCCGTTTAGATAAGCTTAAAAAATGCAAAGGGGCATAGAGAAAAAGCTTCTATATACATAAATTCCTGGGATGAGGCCCAGGTAGAATGGCAGGGGTCAGACCAAATCCAGGGGTACATATGGTAGCCAACTCAGGAGGGGTGTGTGGCCATGTGTAATGGGGGAATGGGACACTATTGTTCCCCACCAAGGGGAACGCATTGTTTATATCTCCACAGGGAAAGTGGAACCAAACATAAATTTGGTGGTCTGGGATTGCAATGCAGCATGATGGCGTGAAGCAAGGAGTCAGTGGAGGGGTTTGGGGGCCAAGCCCAAATCCCAACCACTTGGGCAGGCGCCCATACACCCAGGGGAGTTTGCTTTGGAGGTCAGCACTGAGGCTGCAGCACAGGGAGTGGGACATATCTGACCAGAGCACAAGAGAACAAATGAAGGGGGATGAAGAGAGAGTGGAGTGCATCCTCAAGGATTATCTCCCCACTCAGAACAGCCATTGCACAGAGAGGAACATATGGTCAGCTCCACTATGAAATACAGAGTCGCTTGCTGAATCAAGGCCCTATGGAGACAACACTGGAGAAGCAGTATCGGTAGTGCTCCCAAGCTGACCCCACCACACGGAGACAAGGGCATGCAGCAGAGCAGCAGGAGGGGCAGAGCATGGAGATCCTGTGGGAGTGCCAAGGATATGCTTTGGGGCCAGGATGTGGCAGCCCATCTGACTCAACTGGGGGGTACTCCTAGAGTTCAACAAACGGATCTTGAATTATTTACAGGTTTTCTTTAATTATTATTATTAATTTTTAACTTATTTATATATTTTTCCAGGCATCGTTTTTTTTGTTGTTGTTGTCATACTTTTGTTGCTTCATTTTATGGTGTATTGTGTTTTTGTATATATTATTATCTCTGCAAGTCTACCTAGATAAGATAGACTGGATGAACAGTCTGGAGGAGAAAACAAAGGGACTCATGATTCCAGGGGGACTTGGGAGATGGGGAGGTGGGGGAGAAGAGGTGGTGTTGACCATTCCAGGGACAAGGGAACAAGTGATCCAAAAATCAGTGGCAAGGTGGGTGTAAGAGGCCTGATAGGGATTAATCAAAAGTAATGTAAGAGAGAGAAATTACTGAAATCCAAATGAAGGATGAGAATAATGGTGGGACAAGGGGAAAGTAAAAGGAAATAGAGGAAAAAACTGGGAAGCAAAGAGAATTTGCAGAGGTCTATATATAGGTATGAACATAGGTAAATATATTTATATATGATGATGGGGAAATAGATCTATGTGCATATATTCATAGGGTTTGAATTAAGGCAGCAGATGGACATTAGACCTCCACTCAAGTACTTTCTCAATGCAAGAGCACTTTGTTCTACTGAATTGGCAGTCCTTGATGCTCACCTTCCCAACACAATCATTGAAGACAAATGTGTGCAGAAGCAAAAGTCGTGAAGAAATCATATCATTGTGAATGAGGGCGGGGTGCAGATTGGGGACCCAAATTCATCTTCAGGGGAAGTGACATCTCCTTACACAAGAGTCATGGGGATGAGAAGAACCAGTCAGGGCACAGTGTAGCAATGATGAAATATACAATTTTCTTCCAGTTCTAAAATGCTTTCTTTCTTCCACTCTCAAGATCTGAATTCTCCCTTACAAATCTGGTTAGACCAGAGGATGTACACTGGTACAGATAGGAACCAGGAACATGGGGAATCCAGGAGAGATGAGCCCTTTAGGACCAGTAGGGAGAGTGGTGAATCTGGAAGGATGGAGGGAAGGTGGAGTAAAAAGGGGGAACTGATTATAAGGCTCTGAATATAACCTCCTCCCTGGGGTAGGACTACAGGGAAGTGGGCAAAGGGAGACATCGGACAGCGTTGGATATGACAAAATAATAATCATTCATAAATTATCAAGGGTTCATGAGGGAAAGGGAGTGGGGATGGCATGGGAAAAAGAGGAACCAATACCAAGGGCTTAAGTGGAAGAAAATGTCTTGAGAATGATGATGGCATCAAAGGTACAGATATGCTTTACATACAATAGATGTATGTATGGATTATTCTAAGAGTTGCATGTGCCCCCAATAAAATGTTAAAAAAAGAAATGCCAGTGACATAATTCCCAGGATCCCAGCAATACACTTGTATGTAGTGATGTTTAAGGTGCCCTGGTGAGGTAGTGGTTGTGTTAGGTAGCTAGAGACAATGACAATGCCTAAGTTGGTCCCCAAAAAGGAAGTTGGGAAGGAATTAAACACTTATAAGGACCCCTTAATTGAGCATGCTTCAGGTCAAGTCCCAAGTCTAGTGGACAGTACACCTGGGTGGCCCAAAGTAGGACCAGGCTCGAGACATCACCCAAGTGGGCTTAATTCAGTCAATTAGGGGCAACCAATACTTTCAACCATGCCTCCTTCACCAGAGGCTTGAAATACCCTGACGGCAATAAGGATGGTCTCTCTTTATCCTTCTCCTATGCCCCCTCATGCCGTGCCTAGCTCTCTCTGGCCTCAGCTCTGCACCTGTGGGCGTGCTGTCCCTTGAGTTTGCCCGTGTCCAGTTGTGAACTTCTGACTACCTACTGTGTGGTTTGGCATGCTTTCCTGAAATAGTCTTTTGAGCCTGTAAAACCTGAAGTTTCTCCCGTCCTTCATAAAAACTCACTTGGATTACAACTCACTCACTCACCAACAGGTTTCAGTGTGAATTCTTGCTCATGTGAAGCTAGGAACCAAGGTTTTAGCCACTGGAGAAATCTCACAGTGATGCATTGGGCTGCTCATCACAAAGTCAGCTGATCGAAACCACCAGCCTCTCTGAGGGAGAAAGATCAGGCCATTCACTTTCATTGAGTCTTTGGGCCCTGGTGTGAAGAGAGCGCATGCTGGCTTGAGAGAGCAAGTGAGCAAGCAAGTAGAAAGGAGTGGAGATGGGTGGGGGGCTAAGAAAGAGAGCAGGGAAGGCAGGAAGAAGGCACAGGGATGATACAGCCAGGTGCTCTTTGAGAAGAGCCAGACAGGTGAAAAAAACGATGAGGACCAAAATATTAAGCAAGAAGGCTGCCACAATTCAAGGTAGCTTCTGTGGACACATAACAAGGAAAAAGCTCCAAGGAGAGAAGGATGATCCCCAAGCACCAAGGTTGATGTGAATGAGAAGAAGGAAGTCCCTGTTGCTGATGGGGTGAAGAAGGAGGAGAGAGATGGTCCTTCCACTCCTCATGGTGTTCCAACCACTGGTCCCAAGTCTGAGAAGACCAGTAAAGTCGTAGAAGCTCCCTCTGAGAGCAGAAGTGGGAGGGCTCTACTGTTGCTGCCACGGGACATGCAACCTCTCAGAGGAGAAGGCCAGCTCTGTGGGGACAGGAAGTGCCACTAAATCTTCCATGGATAACTTGCCTTCCTCTAAGGTTGATGACGCCCCTGCTAAGCAGGAGCCTAAACAAGCTGATGTGCTTGCTGCTGCAGCTGCCACCATCCCTGTTGCCTAGGATGCTGCTACCAAGGCAACAGCCCAGCCTCCAAAGGAGACTGTCGAGAGCAACCAAGCAGAAGGGGAGATAGAAACCAAACCTCAGAGCCCAGCCCAACAGGAGGAGGGCCAGGAGTCAGAGCAAAGACATGGCTGAGCTACAGATAACCTCCTCCCTGGGGGATGGACAGAAAAAATGTGGGTGAAGGGAGACATAGGGAAGTGTAAGATATGATGAAATCATAATAATCTATAAATTGTCAAGGTTTCCTGAGGGAGGAGGAAGTAAGAAGGGAGGGGGAAAAGGAGGAACTGATATCAAGGGCTCAAATAGAAAACAAGCATTTTCAGAATGATGATGGCAGCAAATGTACAAATGTGTTTGACACAATGGATGTACGTATGGATTGTGATAAAAGTTGTACGCATCCCCAAAAAGTGATTTTAAAAAAAATTAAAGGCTTTCTGTGTCCTCATGCTCCCTTCTCCTGACCCTGTTTCTTTCACTCTCTACTAACTCCACTCTCAAGTTTCCCTTCCTGTCCTGCTCACATTTGTGAGTCTGTCCTCTCCTACCTACAAACACAAAAAGCAGGAAAGATCCCAAGTCAAACAGTGTAGTTTGAACGTTTGTATTTTGGTGTTCTTATGGCAAGTTTTGGGTAATGACAAAGTAATAATTTTGGGAAATTCTTGCACGGTGTCCAAGTGTTTTGATCTGGTGCGGGTGGCTCTGTGGCAGTCAGTCGTCTTTCCTCCTCTGTCTCTCTGTTACCAGTGTGTGTGGAATGTTCGGTTCATCGGAGGGGTCCAAAATATCAAGTGAATTCAAAATGATTTTCATTTACTCCTTTTCAATGTGATGACAGGAACAAAAAGGAAAATAAAAACAACCCAGATTGCTTTCTTTTTACTTTTTATTTATTTATTTATTTTCCATTTTTTTGGGGGGGGGGCATCACTGCTCTCTGGTGGTGGGAGTAGGAGGCCCAGCCCCACTGCTGGAATTGAACCTCCGTCCCAGTGGACTGCAGTCCCGCGCACAACCACTACGCCACCGGGGCTCAGCCCTATTTACTTATTTTTTATCTCACATCACTGCCCTGTGATTCCCAGGCAGGAAGCCCAGCCTTGCTCCTGGAGAGACTGGACCGCAGTCCTGCACTCAATCACTGCCACCAGGGCTCAGCTCCCAGATTGTTTTAAAAATAAATAAATAACGCAAATGTGTCAATTAGTGTAACTTGCAGTTCTGAGGTTTCTCTTTCAATCGGAACATTAATAAATCACAAGAGTAATAGAAAAAAAAAGTTTTGGAAACCCACGGAGACAATTCTACCCTATGCCAAATGTTGCCATGAGTTAGCATTGACTTAATAGGAGTAAATTTGTTGGTAGGCACATCCATATGTTCACATTCCTCTCTGTATACATATATACTTACTTATCTACCTATGTAAGCATGCATGTATTCTTAATTGGAGGTGCTACTGTTGCAAAACTATGCATTTTTTCTCGACTCTGCAAAACTATGCATTTTATAGCATTATGGAAAACATTCCTTATTCATGTGTACTTCTTACTATCAATATTTACCTTGATCAAGTTGTGCAGAATTACTCACATTGGGTATTGCCCTTCCCATCACCAAAAAACAGCAAGCACTTACTATCTACAAAGTGATTTCCCCTCCCTCGACCTCCTCTTATTCATGGTAGACACAAAAGAATGCTGTTTTCTATATGTATATCTAGTCTTTCCTAGAAAAGTAGAAAATAACCTTATCCTTTATAAACAGATGTGTCTTTCTAGAAATAACAAAGCCCTTCAGATTGACAGGAAATGACCTTAGACAACAACTCCATTTTGCTGAAAGAAATAAAGAACCACAGAAAAACAAATGTGTTGGTATATAGAAAATGCTGCATAAATATAAATTAGTCTTTCCTTTTCTTAACAAATTTAAAAGATATGAGTAACAAGAATTACACAACTCAACCCTCCCCCCAAGACAGCACCGGAGACAAAGTATGGGAATTGTGCTCGGTCAGATGCCTCTACACCAGGGCATAACATGAAGGGAACACAAGAGAGCATCAAGGGAAGCAAAGCAACAAAGTCCTGAAGGTATTCTGAAATTAGACTTTGAACTTGGTGGGCAGGGCTTGGCACTGCATTAGATCTGATCAGAAAGCATTCATAAGGGTCAGAAGACGGACCTGGAACTAATCATAGGGAGTTCTTTCCTCCTCCTCCTCCTCCTCCTTCTTCTTCCCACGTCTGTCTATATATAGGCATGATAAACAATCCTGAGGCGAAAACAATGGGACCAACAATGCAGAGTGGGGGTGGGGGCAGAGGAGAGGAGGGGGTGGGAAGAAGGGAAGAAGAGAGCCAACAACCCAGGGACAAGGGAATAACAAGTGGACTAAAATCAATGGCAAGGAAAGCATAGAATGCTTAGTGGAGTTCGATCAAGTGCAATGTAGCCAACAGGAAGTACAGGGAGCCAAATGAAGGTCGAACATGATAGTGGGACAGGAGGAAAGTAAAAGGAAATAGAGGAACGAACTAGGAGGCAAAGGATATTTATAGAGATATAAACATAGGCATGTACATATATAAATACATTAAGGTATAATGATAGGGATATAGGTCTATTGTGTTAGACAGAGTTCTCTAGAGAAACAAAACCAGGACACTAGCAATTTTCTTTATATATTTATATAACTAGAAGGATATATAAGATGAGAAATAAACAGTTAACTAATCTATAAAGCAGTACAAATGGCTTGGTGCAACTCCCTTGTGTGAGACAGCTAGTAGACTGGCAGTCCTTGGAGTCTTGAGGGCCACGGAGTAGTCCTCTCTAGAGCAATTCAGGCTATCCGGCCACAAGCAGCAAACAGCAAAGCAGGTCACCAACGGTCAGCCAGATGACAGAATCCAACAGTTCCCAGCTCAAGAGATGTATATTCTAGGAGCGTGGTGAAGCAGGGCTTGAAGGAACCTTAACTCTGAGCAACACAGCCCACCGATTAGGTGACCCACGGTAGTGTTGCTTGGAGATCGAGCCACAAGATGAACAAGGCAGCTGGCTGGTCCGAAGATTCAAGAGCAAGAAGGCAAGGGCGGGACTCCCTGAGCCATTTTATCTCCACCTTTCAATCAATCTTATTTGTGGTCATTGGTCATGTTGTCACAACAGACCTACCTATCTTCTTTGGCCATGTTGGCACAACATGCTTACCTATCACAACTATGTACATATATTTATAGGTTAAGTAATAAGGTAGCAGTCAGACATTGGGCCTCTAATCAAGTCCTCCCTCAATGCAAAAACATGTTATTCTAATAACCTGGCATTTTGTGATGCTTACCTTTCTGACAGAACTGCCGAAGTCAAAATGGGTGTATAACCTCATGTGGTAAAGAAAGCTTATGTTTCAAAAACTGATGATGTCCAGATATTAAAAGATATAGCGTCTGGTGTCTTAAAGGCTTGAAGAAGAAGCCATCTAGCAGGGAAGCAACAAAGTCCACATGGGAGAAGCATACCAATCCAGTGATCATGAGATGCCAACAAGATCAGACATTAGAAGACCCCAAACAAAAAACCATTTGATACAAATGGGGAGGGGGTGTAGAATGGAGACCAAAAGTCCAGGTGTCCCCTCGTAGAAGGGTCACAGGAAGAGAAGAGCCAGCCAGGGTGCACTATAGAACATACAACATTCCTCCAGTTCCTTAATGCTCCCCACATCCCCCAATCCCCACACACTATCATGACCCCAGTTCTAGCTGGTTAGACTGGAGAATATACACTGCTATAGATAAGAGCTCTTGATGCACAGAATCCAGACAGATAACTCTCTCAGGATCATTATTGAGAGTAGCAATACCATGAAAGTAGAGGTAAGGTGGGGGGAGGTGGGGGTGAAAAGGGGAACCGATTACAATGATCAATGTGCAACTACACACAGGGGGATTAACAACAGAAACATGCGTGAAGGGAGACTGCAGATGGTGTAAAGTATGAAAGTAACAATAATTTATAAATTATCAAGGGTTCGTGAGGGTGGGAAGGGAAAAATAGGAGTTGATGCCAAGAGTTCAAGTAGAAAGAAAGCGTTTTGAAAATTATGATGGCATGTACACATGTGCTTGATACAATTGCTGTAAGGATTTATTTCAATCACTTTATTGGGAGCTCATATAGCTCTTATCATAATCCATCTAACCACTCATGTGTCAAGCACATTTGTACATTTGCTTCCTTCATCATTCTCAAAACACTTAATTGCTACTTAAGCTCCTGGTATCTGCTCCTCATTTTCCTCCTCCACTATGAACGCTTATTAATTTATAAATCATTATTTTGTCATCTTTCACTGTCCAATGTCTCATTTCATCCACTTCTCTGCTGCCCATCCCCCAGGAAGGAGGTTATATGTAGATCCTTGCACTCTTTTCCCCCTTTCTGCCTAACCCTCCCTCCACCCTCCTGGTATCGCCTTCTCACCACTGGTCCTGAGAGGTTCTTCTGCCCTGAAGTTCTTATCTGTACCAGTGTACATCCTTTACTCCAGTTGGATTTGTAAGGTAGAATTGGGATCATGATAGTGGTGTGGGGGTGTGTGAGGAAGTATTTAAGAACTAGAGGAATACACAAAAGAACTAGAGGAATATGCCATGTTTCATCATCTCTACACTGCACCTTGACTGGCTTGTCTCTTCCCTGAGACCCTTCTGTAAGGGGATATCCAGTTGCCCACAGATAGGCTTTGGGTCCCCATTCCCCCTCATTTACAATGATATTATTTTTTTTTGTTTTTTTGATGCCTGATATCTGCTCCCTCTGATGCCTCATGATCACACAGTATGCTGTGCATCTTCCATGTGGGCATAATTGTTTCTCAGCTAGATAGCCACTTGTTTATCTTCACTTCTTCATTTCAGTAGAAGTTAACAACCTGACCCTAAAAGGTCCTGGGACAGCAAAGAATTTTTTAAAAGAGAAAGAAAAAAAGAGGAAGGATTTATCTTTTTTACTTAAAAAATTGCTAAAAAGCTACAGGAATCAAGACAATGTACTATTGCCACAGGATGAAACAGAATGAGAGTCTAGAAATAAATAATAATAAATGAAATAATGAAACAGAACTGAGAGTCCAGAAATAAATTCTTGTATTTATGGCCACATTATTTGCAGCAAAAATTTCAAGGCTATTCAAATGGGAGAAGGGTAATCCATATGACAAATGATCCTGGGAATCTTGATATCTATATGCAAAAAGGATGAATTTGTGTCATTACAAAATTGTGTTGTTACCGCATTTTGAATCCATTCATTCAACTGAATCTAGAGGTAAATGCTAAGACTACAAAGAAAAAGTTGGTCTGAGCCCCAGTGGCATAAGTGGTTGAGTGCTGTACTGTGGCCCACAGGCTTGGCAGTTCAAATCCAGCAGTGGCTCTCATGAGCAGCACTGGGTAGCACCCATGAACACCAGAGGCAGTGATGCCCACAAAAAAAAAGAAAAAGTTAAGCAGAAGTGTTGTTCACTTGGCTTAAAAATTTCTTAGGTAATATTTCATACATGATGCATAAAAGAATAAACTGATAAATTGCACTTCATTGAAATGATAAAACATTTGTGCTTCACAGGACACTAATAAGAAAATGAAAAGACAATTTACAGACAAGAGAAAATAGTTGCAAATCATATTTCTGATAAGGTACTAATGTCCACAATATACAAAAAACTCTTACAACTAAAAAAATAAGATAATAGTATACTCCACAGCCTCCTCTAACCTAAAGGAACTACCCAGGAGAAACTAGATGGTGCCCAACTACCACTACTTAGCGTTCTGATTAGGGACACAATAAAAGATTCCTGATACCATGGGGAAGAAGTTCAAATAAAACTCAGAATCTTTAAAAACACAAACAGACATTGCAACAATAAAGACTAGAATAAACTCCAAGACTATTGTATTAAAATATTGCTTGGTCTTGGAACCAAAACTACTCCTGATGCCAATCTTCTATCTAAATAACAGAGTTTCTTATAAAATAAACAATATCAACTGTGAGTGTTGTGCTCCCTTAAATAATCAGCTATACAAAATCAAATGTTTAACATTTACCCTAAGCAAAGATAAAAATGTAAGGAGGAGCAGAGAAGCTCTTTTAATTAAACAGAATAAACAGAATGGAAATAATGGGAATTCTGACACATTGTTCTGTGACATTGGTTATAATTTTCACAATGTGTATAAAAATTGCTAATGGATAACTTAATTTGCTATGTGAATTTTTACCTAAAACACAATTAAATATTGTTTTTAAAAAAGATAATGATGGGTGTTGAAAAAGTGAAAATAATGCCACTGAATTGTACATATGAAAAACATTTTTATTACATAACTATCACTATTTTGACAATAGGTAGAAGTTTTGAGTACACACATTGCCAAAGAACATACGTGAATGGCCAAAAAGCCCACAAGAAGATGCTCCATATCATTAATTTTTTATTATGATAATTTTATCGACATATCTTACACAATCCAATATATCCATTCACATACAATTCTGTTGTTCAGTCCCATCGAGTGGAGTTATACAATCATCAATGCTATCAGCTCTCTATTCTCCCCCATCGCTCTCCACCTGTGTTAGTCTTGATACTTTGCAGGCATCCTCTGGCCACATGCGACACGTGGAGGACATTTATCCAGCCGCGGGGTGCTTTTGCCACCGCTGCCTGTCCTGCTTAGCAGCTGACTCATCCTGGTCCATAGTTAATTTGTTCATATATATATTTTTAACTATAGTCTGGCCCTCCAACAGTTTGAGGGATGGTGAACTGGACCCCTGTTTAGAAAGTTTGAAGACCCCTGCTTTAGAGAAAGAAATCCATGGAAACTCATATGTTAAGAGAGAGTTTTATATAAAAGGTAAGTGCACACCAAGAAAACATCCCAACCCAGTGCTGTCCAAGCCCACAAGTCCAACATTAACCCGTATGTCTGACGCCAATCCACAAAGTCCTCCTTCATCGTACAAACACATGCAATGATGCGGACTGCAGGAGAAAAGTTGAATCAGTGAGTGTGTAAGCTTCTCAGCTGGCAGGGATCTCCACACAGCTGCTACAGCACCCAAAGCTGCAGCAATAGGTCCATGTTGCTTCTCCTGGGTGATGTCTTGCAGGAAGTGAACCTTGCCAGCTGAAGCAGGAAACTGGCTAAGGCAGCTGCAACCTGGGCTGATCATCACAAAGCAAGAGACTCAAGAACTGAAAGGCGAGACTCACTGAGCAAATTATCTCTTCACCCTTCAATTAACCACACGTGCTTATCAGTCAGGTTGGCACAATAAACCTCAACTATCTTACCACCCTTTCTCTTTCTGTTTTCTCGGGGGACCATTCCCCTTGTTGCTGTTTCTACAGGGTTATCTATCTTGACTTTATACATCAGTAATCTTTAGGGAAAAAGCATAGTGACACATCACATCATTAGAATGTTGGTGAGGATGTGGAAAATTCATACATTGCTGATGGGAATGTAAAACTAGAGGTCACTTTGGAAAAAGCAGTTTCTTAAATAAAGTTCTCATAAAACACAGTGATTCTGGGCTGAGCCCCGGTGGCATAAGTGGTTGAGTGCGGAACTGTAACCCGCGGGCTTGGCAGTTCAAATCCAGCGGAGGCCCTCAGGAGAGACAGTGGGTAGCGTCCACGACCACCAGAGGCAGTGATGCCCACCGGAAAAAAAACAACAGTTATTCCAAAGAGAAATGAAAAAAATATACCCACATAAAGACCATTACCCAACTGTTCATAGCAATATTATTCATAATAGTCAAAAAAGTGGAAACAGTCCAAATGTCCACCAACTGCAGCATAAAGAAATGAACTACTAAAAAAAACCAAAACAACAAAAAGAAATGAACTCTGATACATGCTATGTAACATGCATGAATCTCAAGATCATTGTATTAAGGCAGTGAGTGGTTCTCAACTTTCCTAATGCCGTGACCCTTTAATATAGTTCCTCATGTGGTGGTGACCCCCGAAACCATAAAATTACTTTTGTTGCTACTTCATGACTCTAATTTTGCTAGTTATGAATTGGGTGACCCCTGTGAAAGGGTCATTGGACCCCCTCAAAGAGATCGCGACCTACAGGTTGAGAACTGCTATGTTATGGGAAAGAAGTCATAAGCAAAAGATTATGTCTTGTATGATTGCATCTATATGAAACATCTACAAAAGTCAAATCTATAGGGGCAGGAAGCAGCTTCAACATCTTCTGGGTGTGTGATTGAGGAATGAGTGCAAATGACCACGAAGGATCTTTAAAAAAATTTGGAATAATCTCAAGCTGTATTGTATTGTAGGTTTGTAATTGTAAATGTACTAATTTATATTAAATTGTGTGTTCAGGCAATTCATTGCTTTGGTCAAGTCAAAGATGCCACTTTGCTACTGGGAGGTTTGTAAGAATTAAAGGTGTCAGGGGTAAATCCTTTTATATATACAATCCAGCAATACTGATGATGCATGAGTAGATTCTTGAATAGGGACAAAAAGTGAATAATAAGAGAGTGAGAGTATATCCACAAATTTAAATTTGACAGGGGATATTTACATGTTTATTTACCTTTGCTGAAAATGTATTCATGAATGAAGTAGTGCATACAGGGGAAAAACATCTTAGACATAACCAAGTACCTAGAGGGAATGAGTTACAAGGTTTTGGGG
>PVJH01026041.1:18455-30716 GCA_004026705.1 Nesogale talazaci | reverse complement strand
GAGCCACGTGGACTGCTGACTCTGGGCCAACCTCCCCTCTGAGCAGCCTGTGCCTGCCAAGTTTGCACCGACCGTGGACTCACACTACGCTGCACTGGCTGGCCTGGGACCTCCCTGCGTCTGCCCTCAGCTTTCTCAGTTATCCGTTGTCGGCTACGTGTGTAGAAGAGGGCTCTGGCTTGCACTGGATCCATGGACTGGGCTGGGCTGCCTTTTTTGTGTTTTTTTCGGGGGGCATCACTGCCCTCAGGTGGTGGGAGTAGGAGGCCCAGCCTTTGCTCCGTGGACCTGGAATCGAACCTCCGTCCCAGTGGGCCGCAGTCCCGCGCACCACCACTACACCACCCGGGGCTCAGCCCTGGGCTGCCTTTTTGGTATAAAATTACTTCTTCATATACATTTCTTTCATCCACTTTTGTTTTGTTTTATTGTTTTTCTGGGTTTTGGGGGGTTTTTTTGTGTGTGGCATCACTGCCCTGGTGGGAGTAGGAAGCCCAGCCTTGCTCTTGGAGATCGGCTGCTGGATTTGAACCATCAACCCTGTGGGCCGCAGTCCCGCACACAACCACTAGGCCACCAGGGCTCAGCTAAAGTTCTTTCTTAAGACATAGATGAAAGCCTCTGGTTTCGTCTCTCTAGACAACCTGTGGCTTAGCAACAGTTGTCCTGGAGGGAGAGGAGGAGTTGGGAGCCAGCTCATTTTCAGAGGCCAGGGTCCTGGCCCCCAAAGCCTCCTTGTAGGGACAGGATGCGATTAACCCTTGAGACAGACACTCAACAGCCGAGGAAAGACCAGAGGAGCGCTGGAACCAGGGGCTGGCAGCAGACTGCACACGGAACTTCCTGGCTCTGGAAAGAGGCACCTGAACACCATCTGGTTAGGGGACTCGGCTGGTGGAATGAAGTGCCCTCAGGTACTTGGTGGAAATAAGACTACCCATAAAATAAACCCTAGCAGGATTTCTACGCATTTGTACAAGTCCCACCCCGAAAATAAAACCCAGCGATGGGTGTGGCTACGCAGAGTATCTGCACAACCCATGCGGTGACAAAGACGGCGGCCCTTCTCATCTGCAGACTCTTGATACTGCAATCAACCAGCCATTCTAAGACCATCGGTGAACGACTACATTGAAAATAGAATGACAAGAGGGGCTGAGCCCTGGTGGCATAAGTGGTTGAGTGCGGGACTGCGGCCCGCGCTTGCCCAGCGGCGGCTCTCAGGAGCAGCACTGGGTAGTGCCCACGACCACCATAGGCAGTGATGCCTCCCCCCACACACACAAAAAAGAAAATAGAATGACAAGAAGTGAGATTTAGTGAAGCCTAGCCTGCAAGAGGTCGTGGTCTGGGGGAAGAATTTGTGGGATAAAATCACTGACCGTGTTGTGACCAAGGCCCTCTGAGCAGGTGACATGGACCAGAGGCGCTCACTGAGTGAGAGCGCTATCGCCTGACCTGAGAGACGGGGCCAAGGGTTCCAAAGGAACTAGAGTCACAAGAAATTCAGGATGGAATTCGGGATTTGGAGAGTGATGATGATGTTCCAGAAGAAGACGACTGAACTATATTTGAATAAATGTATATTGTTATACCATACTTAAAAAAAAAATAGCACATCTCTGTTTGGGCCAGGGTCGAACTAGGAAGACTCCTGGGCCAGTCAAGTCAGTTCCCCGAACTGGCAGTCCCTTGCACCTCTTTGCACCAGCCTCACACGAAGGAGATGAACAGCCTGCTAAACTTTGTGATGCCTGCCTCTGCCATTTCACAGAGCTTGTCTCTCAGGGCCTTGTCTGCACAGCCCCTTCCCTCAGTGTTCTGGGAGGTGGGTCTGTGGAAGACAAGATGTCCTCCCAGACCATCTCCAGACTCAGACTCTGCAACTGCAACCTCAGAAAGTTTCGTTCCCCTTATCGGTATGTAGGTCCTTGGCTCAAGCCCTGTCTATGTCCCCCTGCCTCACTGCCAGGCTTGACTTCCCTGGCCTCACTCACAGGCCCCAGAACTGGCCCAGGAGCTCAGATGCTCCTGTGCCCTTCTCTGCGGTCCCTTCCCTTCCCCAAAGTCCTTCCCTTCCTCCAGTAAAGCCCATCTTTACTTTTCACTCCTGACTGAGCTCTGTCTCCTCTCTGCAGCTCCGTCTCAGCCTCTCAATCCCCTGAAAATAAGTCCTGGGGTATCTTCTTAAGGAAACACATATAAGACCCTGTCTTCTTTTCGGGGAAACACGGTAGACAAGGAGCCTGAGAGCCAGGGCTGAGCACTTATTGGTGGCGCTGGAGGTTTCTAACACTTACTCAAGCAAGGCCGAGGCCAACTGCCCCAAGAGGCCTAGGGGCCAAGAGCCAAGAGGCTGAGGTCGAGGAGAGGCCTTGAGATGGGCCCAACCAAGAATCTAAGCACCAGACGCTGAATCCTTCCTGACTCTGAACGGGAATCTCTTTCCACACAGGCAGGAGAGAATGGGAGAATGGGGTGGGACGGAGGTCAGTGCCAAAGTTGGTATCAAGGGTGGAGACAGGTGGCATGCCTGACCGCGGCCCTCTCGGGGCCCGGGCCTGGGCTGCCACTGGGGCTGGTCATTTTCTCTCCCGACATGAGACTTTTTTTCATTTGGTAATGCTATCGGTAATATCAACTTAGCCCATGGTATAGAGCTTAAAATACTGTTGAGTAAAGGGAACTATGCATTCTAGGACAGCATTTCAGATGGAAATATATGGATTATTGATTTGTGTAGATGAAAAACTGAAGTGACTGAGCCCTGCTAGGAAAACAGTGAGGGTTGGATAGGAGGTGCGAATGTCGATAACATTCATCCATGAAGGCAGCGCTTTGTCTGGTGGACTAAGCCCTCATAAAGCCACAACAAAACAAACCCGCCACACTCAAGCTTACTGCCGGGGAGTCAATGCGCACACCACTGACCTATAAGACAGGCTCGTACTGGCCTGTGAGTTCTGAGATTGTAATTTTTCTTTCTTTTCTTTTCTCTTTTTTTTTTTTTGTGTGTGTTTTTTTGAGCATCACTGCTCTCCGGTGGTGGGAGTAGGAGGCCCAGCCCCACTGCTGGAATCGAACCTCTGTCCCAGTGGGCCGCAGTCCTGCGCACAACCACTACGCCACCGGGGCTCAGTCCTTCTTTTCTCTTTTTTTTGACATCACTGCCCTCTGGTGGTGGGAGTAGGAGGCCCAGCCTTTGCTCCTGTGGAGCTGGAATGGAACCTCCATCCCACTGGGCTGCAGTCCCGAGCACAACCGCTATGCCACCGGGGCTCAGCCGATTGTAACTTTTCACCAGACTGCAAAGCCTCCTCTTTCTCCCGAGGATCGGGAACTGCTGCTCTTGAAGATAGCAGCCCCTGTGGAGCAGCAAGCCCCCCGCGGCCACCACCCCCCCCCCCCGGCTTCTTCACAAACAGCAAAGAGAGTACGAACAGTGTCACTATATGGTAGTCTGAAGTTACCCATGATTGTGCACACCACCATTGTCACTCCCTTTTTTGTACAGAGAAATGACATCGCTATGTGAAAAAAATTCAAAAGGACACAAGCCAAAATGGGGTAAGATCAGAGTAGCGATATTAGACATATTTTTCTTATTCGTCTACCTTTTCTACATTTCCGGTGATGAACAGGCGTGGTGTGTGGGCGTTTTGTTTGAAGACGATTGAGACAACTCTGGGAATTGCTGATCAGCATCTGAACCCAGAACAGGAGCAAAGGCGTAGACACATGAGACCCAGTTTTTCTGAATGACAGGCCAGACTTTGACACCAGTTGGATACATTTGAGGGTGGAAGGGAGGGAGGGAGGGAGGGAGGGAGGGGGGAGGGAGCCAGAGCACAGGGCTGCCTCGCTGGAAGGGAAGTGCAGAAGGAAGGGCTGCAGTGGCTCAGAGAGGGGCGTCCCACACATACTTGAGTATAAGTCGACCCAAATGTCAGCCGAGGTCCCTAATTTCACCACCCAAAACTGCATTAAAAATGCACTGAAGGGAGGGCTGAGCCCTGGTGGTATAGTGGTTGTGCGCGGCCCACTGGGACGGAGGTTCAATTCCAGCAGTGGGGCTGGGCCTCCTACTCCCACCACCGGAGAGCAGTGATGCCCCCCCCCCAAAAAAAAAAAGTTAAAAAAAAATGCACTGAAGGGGCTGAGCCCCGGTGGCATAGTGGTTGTGCGCGGGACTGCGGCCCACTGGGATGGAGGTTCGATTCCAGCTCACAGGAGCAAAGGCTGGGCCTCCTACTCCCACCACCTGAGGGCAGTGATGCCTAAAAACACTAAAAAAAAATGCACTGAAAACCCGTCTTACACACGAGTACATACAGTCATCTCCCCTTCCCTTCTGCTTAGCTCTAAGGGAGACTCGTGTGCTGGACTCACTTGTGGCAAATTCCGTCTCCCCAGACAGAGAGTGGAAACCCCTCTGCATCCTCAGCAACTGATCCAGAAGAAGAGTCCGTAGATTTGAACTGGAGACCTACAGGAGGAATAAGAGCCGACATTTTTGTATGAGTTCATCGAATGTGCATGGGCAGAGCTTTGTGGAGATCCACCCAAGAAAGCCCATCATGACCCTGCACTCAACTCCACTCTCTGCCATCCCCTCCCTCCCACCTCACAGGGACCCTACAGGACAGGGAAGACTGCCCCGAGGGGTTTCTGAGACTAATCCTTCCTGGGAAGAGAAAGCCTCAACTTTCTCCCACAGAGAGGCTGGTGGTTTCGAAGTGCTCACCTCGGGGCTAGCAGCCCACTGTGCAATCACTATACCACCAGGGCACCCCTTGGCAGCCGGCATAAGGGATGCTGTTTAAATGACAAAGAGCTCCACCTCGCTCGCCATGGCTAGAAGTGTCTTTGCACAATCTCGGCAGGTTCAGTGGGGGGAGCGGGCGGAGCATCCGATCTCGGGCGACGGAAAAGTAAGGGAAGGCTCGGAGAAGTGACTTTCCTAAAGTGGTGTACGTTTTTTTCAGGTGTACGCGTGTGTCAGAGAGGGTTCTCTAGAGAAATAAAACCAGAACACTGATAATTCTCTTTATATATTTATATAGAAAGAAGAGTATATAAGATAAGAAAGAAACAGTTACGTAATGTATAAAGCAGTACAAATGGCTCGGTGCAACTCACTTGTGTGAGAAAGCTAGAAGACTGGCAGTCCTTCAAGTCTTGAGGGTCACTGAGTAGTCCTCTGTAGAGCAATTCAGGCTATCTGGTCACAGGCTGCAAACAGCAGAGCAGGTCACAACAGTCAGCCAGATGACAGAGTCCGACAGTCCCCAGCTCAAGAGATGTCTATCCCAGGAGCGTGGCGATGTAGGGCTTGAAGGAACCTCAACTCACAGCAACACAGTCCACGGTTTAGGTGTCCCACGGGTAGTGTTGCTTGGAGGTCGAGGCACAGGATGAACAAAGCAGCCGGCTGGTCCGAAGATCCGAGAGCAAGAGAGAGAGGGCGGGACTTGCTGAGCCCTTCCTATCTCTGCCCTTCAATTCATCCCATGTATTCATTGGTTGTGCCGCCACAAGAGACCCACCAATCTTCTGTGGCCATGTTGGCATAACAAACCTGCCCATCACAACGCGTTTTCCAAAACACAAACAAACCTACAAAGTTCACGGTGAGCGCATGACAAATAGCTGCGGTGGTGCAAATGCTTACGTGCACAGCCGCGGGCAAAATGCTTGGCCAGAGAGGGTCCATGAGAGAAAGACGCAGTGAATGAGCCACAAGACTCTTCAAGCCAGTCCCTGTCACCAAATGAGTGGGCGAAACCATACACCATAAGGTGTGTGCAAATCTCACGTGAGAACGGGTCGATTTTGCCATCCTGCTGGGTATCAACTGGGCAATCTCAGAAGCAGGAAGCAGGCTCTCTCACTACAATCAAGAGAAAAGAGCCAGGAGTGGAATACCTCCCCGGACCCCAAGATCCCAACAAGTTGACTCTTCTTGATCAAGGAGGCCATGAGCGGTGACACCGGAGCATTGGAAGCGCCAAGGCAGCAGCTCCAAAGGACACGAGACGCCGTGATGTCTTTCCAGCCCGTGGAGTGACAGAGGTGCGTCCTCTCAGGCAGGAGGCTGGCTTGCAGAGTAGGGCGCCTTCAGACACTTAACTGGGGGAGCTGCATTTGTTGGCCCAAAGAGCTCGGGCCATGTGCCCTTGAGCTGATACTTCTGTGATGTTTCTTGCCTTGTGGTTCTCACTAACTGATTGGCTGGAACCATCCAGATGAGTCCATGGAATTCTTGGCGAGGGAATGGGTCAGTTTTGCCCGCTTGCCTGGTTTAAAATAAGCCCCAGCGTATCAAGGAGTTGAGTGGGTGGGGTGAACCTCACTCCCACCAGGAGGACAAGTTGGGAATGTGGCACGTTGGTTCCAGGGTCCCTGTGATCTTAGACCTGGGACACAGTGATAACACAGGAACCAGTAAGAAGCCAGCAGCAGAAAAATGACAGCAACCAAGAGAGTCAAAGGAGACAGGGAACTTAGCGTCTGGGCCCACAGATGTAGAGAGGAGTACTCCTGGGTTGAAACATACTGGCAGAGGGTGTGCCTCTGGGCACTTAGGGGAAGGGCTAACAAACTTTGTAAGAACAACAACAACAACAACATAAGAACTTTGTAATACTTGCCCAAGAAGAGCAGAAGCTGGGCTGGCCTCGGAGGCCTGAGGGACCGAAGGGTATGAGGACCAGAGAGAGGTGTGTGTGTGCATGCACAGCTAAGAAGAGGTGGTTCTGATCAAAGAAGTATATCCTGAGTATTACCGATCCGGAATTATAACCACTTACTTCCCTAAAAAGCCCCACAATCATGAGTTGGGGCTGTAAATCCTGTGTGGCTATTGAATGATCAAGCCCAGCACGGAAGTAGAGAGTGCCATGGGGAGGGTAGTTGGCATCAGAATTGGCCAAACGATTCAAGAGAGAAGGCGTGTCTAATGGCTACCTCATAGGGTTTCGTCTTAGGCTGATGATGCTGATGGTGATTTTCACTTCTTCCTGAAGTTAGAGGACGTCAGATGGCCCTATCACGCCAGACTGACTCTGGTGTTAAGATTAAGGAGGAGTTTGTAGGCCTTGATCAGACTCACTTAAATGCTCATAGAGGTTAATTTTTTTATTCAAAGCCAGCCAAACCATAAATGGTAAAGTCAGAGTTTGTATATGTATGTACATACAAAACCAATGTACATAACCACTCTGAGTGCTGCTAAAGTGTATTTAGGTAAATGTGCATCTTTAATTGTATCCTGGGGACTTTGGGGTTCAGAGACATCAAGTGACTTGCCCGAGATCAGTCAGTGGGACAGTTGGGATTTGAGGAGTTCTTTATGAATTCACAGGAAGGTTCCTTTCGTGTTCACCTATTCAGCAGCCTCCTATACACTTATTCATCTAGCAGGTGATTTATTGGGTCTTTAGAAGCCAGGAACACATGATCCCTGTCCACAGAGATCTCAGCCAAGAGCGAAAGAGGAAATTCAGGAAGCCAGTGGCAAAGGCAGGCATTGGCGAAGTCTTTGGAAGGTACTGGGCAGCCCAGAGGTGGGAGGTGCCTGTGTCACAGAAGAGCTTTTTGAACAAACCTTGTAGGGTGGAAAGGAGCTCATTTGGTACAGAGAAAGTTCCATGTGGACAAACCCGAGGATTTCTGGGAAACTGAGATGTGGGGTGGTAAGGTCTAGATGGGGGGATGAGGAGTCTTTGGTTGCCAGTCTAGAACTCAAACTGGATTTCGCAGCTGCTGAAGAGCCCCTGAAGGGTTCTGAGGAGGGGTTGGGCTTGGTCAGGCATCTGAAAGGTCTCTCTGGATGTCAAGTGGGAAGGAAGTCCAAGCCAGTTTAAAGACCAGGAATCCTCTGCCCTCTCCCTTTGAAAATATTGTAGTGTGCGGAACGTCACATGGCCTATGAGGTTCCCCTTTTACAGCGACTACACAAACCATCCAGGGACGTTGGTTACATTCGTCCCGAGCTGTCACCGTTTTTATGGATTCCCTCCTGGAGGTCTTGTTTCGGCTACATGGCTTCCTTGGCCCCCTTTACCCTTTCGTCTTTGCTTTAGAGAACTGCTGATCATTTGGACACAAATGGATCATTTTTTTTTTTAAGGTCCCAGGACCTGTGGGTAATAACCTTTGTTTTACAGGTCTGTATCTTTGCGTTGTTTCGGATCAAGATTTAAGGCATCCCTTGGCACGATTGTCTAGGGAAGTCTCGTCTCAACTGGTCCAGAGTTTTTAAGAATCTGAGTTCTGTTCCACAACTTTCCTGACTCAGTCAAGTCCCATCTCATGTGGTCCAGAGCTGCATGGTTGTGGGAAGAAGCTGGGCATCATCTAGTGCCTCTGGTCTCAGGTAGATGAGGCCCTGGTTCATGCAGACTGACCTGGAGACTAGTTTCTTCTCAGAGCCTTGACTTTTCTTCTTTCTCTCTTACTCCAAATGGGAAGTGTGGCCGTTACATCATCTGTTGCTGATTTGAGTGATAAGAGCAAAGGGGTGGAGTACAGTCTGTCAATTAGATCACAGCTTGATGACCTCATGTGGAGATGCTCAGGAGATAAATAGCTCATTGGAGCCAACTTCCTGGGAGACATTGCAGTTGACAAGCCGCAGGGCTTGGAGTTGGAGAAGCCACGTGGAGACCGCGGCCAGCGCTGAGATGCTTAGGCCACTTCTGCATCCACCAGACTTCCAGCCCACTGGCCTGTGATCCTCCCGTTTTTGGCTTCATTGCATGTGTTTTGTGAATCTGAGGAGGGCTTTGTAGATTGGTATCAGACATATGGGCCAATACCAGACTTGCTCTGGACTGGGCTGGGCTGTGTCCTCAATATTTCATTGCTCTTGTATAGAAAGTTCTTTCTTATCCACATGTGAGTGTCCATGGTTTTGTTTCTCTCGCCTACCCGGACTCACACAGGAAGAGACCCATCACTGTAGCATAGGTGGCTGCTTGCAAGCTTTTAAAACCCCAGCCATGACTCACCAAATTAGGATGGAAACCTGCCTAACTAAATTATGCCAATAGACCAAGTGGGTACATAAGACGATCAGCCTAAGCTTTCAAACCCAGAACACAAATTCTTTTAAATTTTTTTCCCTTAAATTTTTTTCCCGAGCAAAATTCTGTGCAGGGTTGGGCTCTGTCTAAGAAGTGTGTGTAGAGGCGGAGTGCATTATATTAAAGCACAGGAAGAGTCCATGCCATGAGTTGGCAAGGAAAATGAATGGTCCTTCCAACTCTTTGTCTACAGTGTCTGGTCCATTCAGATCCTGAGAGTTTCATTTATATCCTGTCACCTGTCAGGAAGAGCATCCTGTTTCCTTCCTCTGTGTCTACCCTCTCCTTCCTAGGGGGGTGGGGGGGAGATTTCGACATCATGGGGCCTGAAATCTAAGTGATGGAGAGGATTATAAAACTGGATAGAGGGGTCTAGTGGGATAGGACTTCTCCCATCTCTCTGGGGCTGGGCCAGTTCAGTCTTTCAGTCTCTCTCCCTGCCCGCCTCTTGTTTGCTGCACTCAACTTCCTGCCTCAGCAGAGGAAGTGGGGAGTGACAGCAGGTGGTGCGACAGCCAACGGGACCATGGTGAGTGCCAGAAATGCAGGCATCTTTATCTTTAGATCCTTGCCCACAGGCCTCAATCCTCAGTAGGGTGGACTTCTCCAAGCTCGGGTGTTATGGGGAGTTCTGCAGGCTGCCGCTAAGGGGAACTCATAGTGATTGCCCCTCTTCCACCCACCCCCACAGGACAAAGAGTATGTGGGCTTTGCTGCCCTCCCCAACCAGCTGCACCGCAAGTCTGTCAAGAAGGGCTTTGACTTCACGTTGATGGTGGCAGGTCAGAAGGCTTGGCCAGGGGAGTGTGGGGAGAGAGGTGACCCTCTGCCTGTCCCCTCACCTGACCCGAGGGGCCTGTGCTGTCCACAGGGGAATCGGGCCTGGGAAAGTCTACTCTCATCAACAGCTTGTTCCTCACGAGCCTCTACGAAGATCGGCAGGTGCCAGCCGTCAGTGGTAAGACTCCTCCCCATGTGGCCTTGCCCTCGACCCCTCCCTTGGCCCTCTGGGTCTCCCGTGGCTTTGGAGGTTTCTCAGACAGTTCACTGCTCCCTGCCCTCGTCCATCTCCTCCCCCCCCCCCCCCCCCCCCCCCCCCCCCCCCCCCCCCCCCCCCCCCCACACACACACACACTGTTTCCTCTCCTGGGAAATGGAGTGGAGGGAGCAGACTGCAACGCAGAGAAAGCAAACTATCATCCTGGCCCCGAACCAGCTCCCAGGCCTCTTGCTGTCCTGTCCCCGTAGCTCGCTTGACCCAGACACTGACCATCGAGCGCCGGGGCGTAGAGATTGAGGAGGGGGGCATTAAAGTGAAGTTGACCCTGGTGGACACACCTGGTTTTGGGGACTCAGTGGACTGCTCGGACTGGTAAGGAAGAGGGCAGGGTGACTCTGGGGAGCCTGGGGTGAGGGTACAGGGACGGTCTGCCCTGACTTCCCACCCACACACACCTGCAAGGGGTAGTGCCTGGTTTTTGTGTCCGCAGGACCCAAAGTGTCTCTGTAGTCAATCACTTGCTTCCAGATGTCTCTCCTATACCCCCAGCTGCCTTTGGCAGCATGTCCCCCCCACCAGTCCTGGCTCCACTTGCCTTGGGTCCTCTGGTGCCTGACCACGTGCTTTGTCGTCCTCACACTCTAGCTGGCTGCCCGTGGTCCGCTTCATCGAGGAACAATTTGAGCAGTATCTTAGGGATGAGAGTGGCCTCAACCGGAAGAACATCCAGGATTCTCGGGTCCACTGCTGCCTCTACTTCATCTCGCCCTTCGGCCGGGGGTCTGGGGGGCACACCCTGGGAGTCGGGGGGCTTGGGGAGGGCTGTGGAGGGCTTCCATGCCCTGGAGTGGGCCCTGATCATTCTTGGAACGCAGGCTTCGGCCCCTGGATGTGGCCTTTCTCCGGGCTGTGCACGAGAAGGTCAACATCATTCCAGTGATTGGCAAAGCAGACGCCTTGATGCCTAAGGAGGCCCAGGCCCTCAAGCAGAAGGTTCTGACTCTTTTGACCTTGAAGTGGCCTTTTCAGAATAAGGATGGGTGGGCAGCTCCAGGTTTTCTGTCCAATTTCTCTTTCTTTCTATAATGATTTCTGACATTCCTGGACCCTCTGGTGCTGAGGGCTGACCCCACCCCCACCCCACCCCTCAGGGTCCACCCTCACTGTGTCTGTCCTCCTGGGGCCTGGCCACACGCTCCAACTTAGAATCTCCCAGAGGAACAGTTTTCATCAGCTGTGTCTCTGATTCTCATTGCCTTAGATGTCATTTCGGTCATCCTTTGAGTCCAACTGTCACCCTCTCTCTGCCCACCGGTGTCTAACTCGGCATCTGTCACGGTCTCTCTGTCTCCTCTTAGATCCGGGAACAGCTAAAGGAGGAAGAGATCAACATCTATCAATTCCCCGACTGTGACTCTGATGAGGATGAAGACTTCAAGAGGCAGGATGCGGAGATGAAGGTGAGGGGCAGTGGAGTCCGGTGGGGCGGTTTCTGCACCCGATTTCTGCAAGGAGACATAACCTCTGGCCCCTCGCTCTCTAGGGAAGCATCCCCTTCGCAGTTGTGGGCTCCTGCGAGGTCGTGAAGGATGGTGGAACCCGGCCCGTGCGAGGACGCCACTACTCCTGGGGCACTGTGGAGGGTAAGGCCTGGGCCCTCGTCTGTGCATCCACCATGCGAGTGGGGGGCGGGCTGGGGGGGCGAGTGGGGGTCCTGGCTGCCCAGGAGCAGAAAGCGGGGTGGCTGGGTTACAGACCGCCTCTGCCAGTGAGGTTGGACCCAAAGCTCCCAGACGCTCGCGCGCGGGTTCACCCCCACCCTCTGGCCCAGTGGAGAACCCACATCACTGCGACTTCCTGAACCTGCGACGGATGCTGGTGCAGACGCACTTGCAGGACCTGAAGGAAGTGACGCACGATCTACTCTACGAAGGCTACCGGGCCCGCTGCCTGCAGAGCCTGGCCCGGCCAGGGGTTCGAACCAGCCGCAGGTAGGAGCCAGAGCCACGAGCTCGGTGTGCTCCCGCCCCGCCCTGGGCGCGGCCACTGGATCAGGCCCCGCCCCTCCCGTCACAGCCCCGCCCCCAAATCAGGCCCCGCCCTCACACACTCCCACTCCTTCCACTCACTGCCCCGCCTCCAGGATCAGCCTCCGCCCCTTCACCCCATGGCCCC
>PVJH01026041.1:0-18355 GCA_004026705.1 Nesogale talazaci | reverse complement strand
AAGATGCAGGCCCAGATGCAGCAGAGCCAGGCCCCCAGCGAGCAGTCGGACACCCTCTGAGGCTCGGGCCCGCCCCCTTTCCTGGGCTCCGCCCACAGCCCATCTCCTGGCCAATCCCCAGACCCAGCCATCCCGAAGCCGAATCCCCGAGCTCAGCCCCGTCCGTAGACCCGCCCTCTGTCCGGCTTTCCCCCAATCAGAGTCGGAGGCCCCGCCTCTGACCCCTCCCCCCGCCTCCGCCACTCTGCAAGTCTCCACCCGCGCCTGAATCCCCCTTTTCTGACCCTAGCCTTCTCGTCAATAAAAGCTGAGTTCCCCGGGGCACACGCGTCTTCTCTAGCCCTGCTGATGGAGATGCCCGGCGCAGTCGCGGGGCCACCCGCTCCGAGCTCCCCGGTATTTCAGCCCTCAGCCCGGCGCCCACGCCAGGCCCCCCACCCGCCAACACACACTTCGAAGGCGCTGCCGATAAGAAACAAAGACCGGTTCGATTTTATTGGTGGTCGGGGTGGCGGTGTTGGGCCGGCCGGCAGCTATCGGCCCAAGAGGCTTAAAGAGGGTCCCTCTACTCCTGGTCCTTGGCGTCGCCGTGCGTGATGACGTAGCAGATGTTCTTGTAGTCTACGTTGCCACCCACGTCGGGAGGGAAGGCTGCCCACATGTTCTTGATCTAGGAGAGTCGTGGGGGCGGCTCCCACCGATGTCTTACCCCCTTCGTTCCGCCCCACCCCTTCGCCCTGAGCCCCTCCTCCACTCACCTCCTCGGGGGAGAAGCGGTCACACTGGGTGGTCAGCAGCTCCTCCAGGCTAGGGAGAGGTGAAGTGCAAGGAACTGAGCCTGCGGGGGTGGTTTCCCTTCACCGTTTCCCGCCTCCTCCCCCTCCCAGCCCCCCCTAGCCCCCCATCACTGATTTCCCGAACGTACGCCTGCTGGCTTTTGCCCCCTCGCTCCTATTTGTGAACATGCAATCCTACAACCCGGGCGAGGGCAGCTGGAGGGGGCAACTTACAATTGTTTCTTGATGGTGCCCTTCCCCTCAGGGTCCAGGATCTTGAAGGCTCCCGTGATGACGTCCTCGGGGTCCGCCCCTGGGGAAGTCAGAGAGCACATGTGGCGGGAAACCAAAGTCGACTTCTAGCGCCCCTAGACGACGGGGCAGAACTGTTGCCTGTGGGTTTCTGAGAAGTCACTCTTTTTTTGTTTGTTTGTTTTTTATTTTTTTTTGGGGGGGCCATCACTGCCCTCAGGTGGTGGGAGTAGGAGGCTCAGCTTTTGCTCCGTGGAGCTGGAATCGAACCTCCAGCCCAGTGGGTCGCAGTCCCGCGCACAACCCCTATGCCACCGGGGCTCAGCCCAGAGACCGTCACTCTTTTTTTTTTTTTTTTGGTTTTTGGGGCATCACTGCTCTCCGGTGGTGGGAGTAGGAGGCCCAGCCCCACTGCTGGAATTGAACCTCCGTCCCAGTGGGCCGCAGTCCCGCGCACAACCACTACGCCACCGGGGTTCAGTCCGACCGTCACCCTTGACGGGAGTAGAAAGCCCAGTCTTTCTCCCACGGAGCGAATGGTGGTTTCGAACTGCTGACGGTGCAGTTGGCAGCGCAACATATTAACCACTGCCCACGTGGACTCCTCCACCTGAGACGGAAGGGTCCTGGAGAGATCTAGGGGAGAGCGTTTGGGAGTTTGGCGGTGAGACGGTTCACTCACCCTTCAGCTTCTCCCCAAACATGGTCAGGAAGACGGTGAAGTTGATGGGCCCGCTGGCTTCCTTCATCATGGCGTCCAGCTCCTCGTTCTTCACGTTGAGGCGACCTGATGGGAGGCGGAGCATGGACTAGAGCAGCGGTTCTCAACCCTTGGGGGGGGGGGGCTGTCAAATGACCCTTTCATAGGGGTCGCCGGATTCATCACAGTAGCGAAATGACAGTGATGAAGTAGCAAAGAAAATCACTTTATAGTGGAGGAGTCACCCCCCATGAACTGTATTCAAGGGTGGCGGAATGAGGAAGGCTGGAAGCCCTGGGCTAAAGCATCTTGGACCCTCTAAGTTCAGATCGCCCCTCCCTTCACATACACACACACACACACCCCACACACACACACACATTTAGCAGCTAGGTAGTCTAAGGTCTGGAGTGGAACAGACAGTCCTGGAGCCCAGAGGTGTTGAGCCCCAGACTCTGCCCCCTCTGTGCCTAAGTCCTTCCCCTTGGGCTGCAGGGCTCACCCATGGCTGCGAAGGTGTCCCGCAGATCCTCCTTGTCAATGATGCCATCCCGGTTCTGATCGATCACAGTGAACGCCTGTGGAAAGTAAGGGGTGGGACGGGGGCTCAGTCCCCCAGGCCAGGCATTGGCCCTCTCACCCCAGGCCAATGGGGTTCTGGCCCCCAGCCAGCTGTCATCTTCCATGCTAAGCAGAAAAGAGGAAGGAATTCTAAGCCCTTCCCCTCCTGGCAAACAGGTGCACATTCCAGGGAGAGAATGAGTGCGAGAGTGGGGGGGAAGTGGGGGGTAGTGGGGGGTGGGTGCCCTTGGCCAGCATGCCGTCTTCCCCAGCCCCTTTCTCACCTCCTTGAACTCCTGAATCTGAGTCTGGTCGAACATGGAGAAGACGTTGGAGCTTCCGCCCTCGGCTGCCCTTCTCTTGGCCTTCTTGGGTGCCTGGGGGACGAGGGTTGGACATAAGGGGCTCTGGTTCTGTCCCTTCGACTCCCTGGAGCCCCTGGATTAGATCCAGGGCTTTCGGAAACCCACCCTTCTCAAGCCATGGGAGGAAGACGAGGCTTTCTGCTCCCGGGAAGAACTCCAGTCTCAGCAATTCACGGGGCAGTGCCACCCTGTCTTATAGGTCAGTACAAGTTGGCATCGACTGGTTAGCAGGCAGTTCCTTCTCCAACAATTCCTCGGGTTTTAGAACAACCCCCCCCCCTACCGTCCCCAGGACCTCTTTTCTAAGAGAGTTTACTTCTGTTACATTCCCCACCCCACCCCCAAATGCCCATCTATGACCCCTAGGCTCCCATCCCTCTATTCTACCCGTCCAGTATATGTTTCCTTCCTTCCTCGCTGTTTGAAAACAGCTTCCTTCCTGTCCCAGCATTTCAAGTCCAGACTAGCTGTGGGACCCTGGTCCAGTCGTCCACCCTCTACTCTCTCACTTCTAAAATGGGAGAGGACATCTCTGCCTGGCTGAGCCCAGAGGGCTGGAGGAAGATGGAGTCCCGGAAGCCCGGCCTTGAGGGCTGGGCCCCTGTGAATGGGGTGTTTGGGCTGATTTCCCTGGGCTAGGACTTTCCAGGTCACCCTTCTGCTCTCTCCCTTTGTTGTCGGAAGACAGAGAGGCTTCGTCTCTCTTCTTCTTATTGAACTGTGCATCAGCTGTTTTCTCCCAAAGGGCTCTGAAGGATCTTGGGCAGGGGGTTGGAGACTTCTCACTCACCATGTTCCTGGTCTCCTGGGGACAAGGGAGTGGAGCAGGCAGGAAAGGAGCAGAGAGTCAGCCTGGGGCGGTCCCTCGGGGTTATATAGTCCTGCCCCTGGGAGCCCTTAACATACCGCAGTAACCTTAGCCTTTTGGGTGTCCATCCCAAATACCAAAATAGCCCAGATCAAGGCCTCTCCTTTCTTGGAGGGCCCACGGCAGCTGGAGCTCAGGATGGGTGGGAGAGGGGGAGGGAGGTCTTGGGCTACAGGTCTCGCAAGGACCTAGGCCGCGGGGATGTTCTTTCTTCCTGTGGGAGTGAAATTCAACAGAGTTTGAGGGGACCCGGGCCTAGGCACCGTCTCAGAACAGAAACGAACCAGGCTCCCTCTGTACCTTGAAGTGGGCGGGGCCTGGATTTAAATCCAGTACACATTTATCGAGTACCGACCGCATGCCAGGTGCGAGGGTTGGGTTTTGAGGAAGGACTTCAGTAAACACTGCTTCCCCCTTCCTCCCACCCCAAGCCATGGAGGAGGTCACAGTTGACGGTGTGTACGTGTGGGTGCTGGTTGACAGAGCTTCGGAGTGGAAAAGACAGACTGGGGGGGACTTAGGGGCCACCGGGAAATCGACATCTGCTTGCTGGAGACCAGACTTGGGTGCGGAAGACTGCAGAGTGTGGACTCGAGAGGGTCAGAGCTTACACAGCCCAGGCGACTGGGTGATCTTGGGAAACGTCGCTCCCACCCCACAGAACTGTTCCTAGTGGGCGCGAATCCTTTTTAGAGACAGCTTGTTTCCAAACCCTCAGCCAGGGTGGAGCCCGACTTAGGGCGCGTGCCTGGACAGAGAACTGCCCCCAAGGGTTTCCAAGGCGCCACCTTTTCTTTCCTGGGGACAGACTGGCCCATCTTTCGTCCACTGGAAACGGTTCAGTGAACGGTAATGAATGATGGCCCTGGTGAAACTCACCGTCACTCCCGC
The DNA here is from genome assembly GCA_004026705.1 of Nesogale talazaci. Taxonomy (NCBI): domain Eukaryota; kingdom Metazoa; phylum Chordata; class Mammalia; order Afrosoricida; family Tenrecidae; genus Nesogale; species Nesogale talazaci. Next base: position 13,942 of record PVJH01026041.1, on the reverse strand, counting down.
TGTGGCCACCGGAACAGAAGTCAACGTATACAGGTCCACACCCCACTGTGGGTCAGAGACGCAGGAGAGAAGACGGCAGCCATGGTTAGGGCCCAGGAATGGCTTTGCTAAGACAGATGGAAAGTGAGTCGGGGGAGGGATGTGTGAGCAGCCGATGAGGTTGAGGGAGCTCTAAGATAGAAACCACAAGCTCACTGCTCTTGCATCAATGCCAATCCACAGCCACCCTACCTAGGGGACAGGGCAGATTGCCCCCCCCCCCCAATGAGTTTCCAAGAGGTCAACTCTTTATGGGGGAAGAAAGGAAAGTCTCAGAGAAGTGCAGGATCAGAGGTGTGCAGGGTGCCAGAGAGCAGAGGATGTCAGGGCTGAAGAACAGACACTGGACGGCTTTGGGTGCCAGGCTAAGGCCAGGCCTCGGGAGAGCCTTGGAAAGGTTTGCAGTGGGAGAAAGACTGGAACAAATTTGAGTGTGGAATCATTTCTCGGGGTGCTGGTGTGGAAGCGAGCATCCCAAGAGGGAAGTTAGCTGGTTTCCTCCCTTGGCAGTAGGTGGGGTGGGGGGCTGGCATGACCAGTAGTTTCTTTCTCCCTCTGGACAGATCCTCTCCAGACAGTGCATGTCTGGGGAAGGTTGGACCTGAGGAAGCCTGGGAGGCTTCAGGTTGGCACAGACACCCATCTCCTTTTCCCTCGAGGACCCGATGTCCTCAGGGAGGTGCCTTGTCTCCCCAACCCCTCCTCCAGCCTCATGCCAATGCATCTAAGGCATTTTCTTTTCTGGGCACTGGGGCCTGGCCACCTGTTGTCTCTAAGACAGGGAAGGAGCCACCTAAACTTAGCAGCTGCCCTTGGCCTTCTGCACTGCCCCCTCCCCCTCCCTAAGTCTGCAACTGCCTTGCCTTATATGGTTACCATGGGGGGTCAGGCCCAGGGAGGGGCCCATTGATCACTTGGCTCTGGGAGGGGAGAGAGACCCTGAAGAGGGGGAAGGTAGGAGAGGTTGAGGAATCCTGGGCCACATGGAAAATGTGGAGGCCGAGGGGAGACGCGGGGTATCTGAAACTGAGCAGGAATTCACAGGATTGGATCGGAGCAGCAAGTGCTCTGAGAATTCAGAAGCCCAGGAAGAATCTTGAAGTTGGGAGTTAGGTCTCAGAGGCAGACTGCAATGTCAGAATGGCGGCTTGTGCGTGGAAATTGACACCTTCGAATCCTCAGCTGTGGCAGTGTCGTGGGCTAGGTCTTGGGTTACTAATTGCAAGGTCGCTGATTCAAGCCCACCTTGGGTGAAAGATGGAGCCGTGCGCTCCTGTAAAGATCCCATCCTTTCTGTACACACTGTATGAGTTGGCGTGGACTTGGTGATAGGGGGTTCGACTCAAGCTAACTCCGGGCCTAGAGGACTGGGAGCCAGAGAGAGTGGGGAAACTGGGGTTTATTTTGTGTCCCAGGGTTGCATGAGATGGGGTCGGGGTCCTTTGCAGGCAATGAGAGACTCCAGGGAGCTGTGGTCCGGTGAGAGGAGTTGGTGGGGCTGGAGTTCTGGACACGAGGAGTGGGCAGTGTTAAGGAACAGATCTAGGGAGTTTAGGGCGTTGGGGATTCATGAATTTGGGGTATGGAATCCCCGTGAGGATGGGGGAAGACTCACAGATGAGGACGGCAGAGAGGGACGTGGTATTGCTGCAAAAAATGGAGGGATCCTGAGAAATGAATCGCTTAGGTTTGGGGCTCCAGTTGGACATTTTCCAAACTTGGGAGTGATGGGTTTGGTAGGGACCAGAATGGGAGCATTCGAAGCAGTGGGAAGACTGAGCGTCCCAGATCTGTTTGAGAGCCCTGTGGTGGGGTTTAGAAAGTGTTCCGGACACCATTGGAGTTGTCACCAGCCCACCCGGGGCTCAGGGACGAGAGGAAAGTGGTCCCAGAGAACACGCAGGAGGAGCAGCGCGGCTCTTATTGGCTAAGGGCTGCGCTAATCCCCGTGGCTCTCGCACTCTCTTCGCGCTGTCCCCAGCTGTCACCCTCCTCCCGCGCTTGTCGCCGGGTGGCACTGACTGTCCCTGTCTTGGCACCTCCTGCTGGCGGCATCCTTGCCATGTCGCCCCTGCCATTGGCTGAGACAGTTCCCTCCTCTGTTGCTGAAGTGCAAGAAGGAGATCATTGGTTGACGAGACAAATCAATCGCACTCTTGGCCCGCCTCCCAACTGTCATTCCTTCCTGACCATTTTGGGAGCCCTCAAGAATTCCTCAGTTCTTCCTATTGACTGTAGATGCTGTCTGTCACCGCCCCCGGGAGGCTCCTAGGCTCCGCCCCCCAGACGCGCCTTCCTCCCCGCCCTTCCGCAGTCATTCAGTCTTCACTCGTCCCTATTGGCCAAGGTGTGCTTCGTCCCGCCTTCCCCCGACTCCACTCGTCCTTCGATTGGTTCTGTCGCTCTCCGCCCTCCCCGTTTCCTCTTTCCTGATAACCCACCCTCTTCCCACCACCAACCCCGCCCACCCTCCCAGCGATTGGCAGAAACCCAGTTCCCTTTCTCCTGCTATTCGTCCAAATCCTTTGACAAGGCGGGAGGGGGAAAAAAAAAAAAAAAAAGCGCGAGGGGCCGGCGGCGCGCAGGCGTGAAACGTCGGGACGCTGGCCTCGGAGCCCGGCACCGGGACGTGTGCGCAGGCGCTGGGACGGCCGCTCTCCGGGAGCTGGAGGGAGGGGGCGGCGGCGGCGGCGAGGGAGAGCGCGAGTGTGGCCGGCGACGCGTGCGAGACCCCGGCGTGAGGCACCCCTGGACTCCCCGCCCCACCTCGTGCGCCCGACGGAGGCTCGAGCCCCCCCTGCCCCCGGCGCGTGCCGGGCCGCGCCCTTCGCCCTCGCCCCTTCCTCGGCGGGTGGCGCGGGGCGGCCTGAGGGGCGGCGCCTTTTGCGGCCGCCCCGGCGAGGGGATGTGAGGGGCGGCCCGCGGCCATGGAGACGGGCCGGGCGTCCGTGGTGGCCCCGGCGCGCTGTCATGGCGCCCCCGCGGCCCCGTCGCCACCGCCCCGGAGCTCCCGGGCCGGGACCACGGTGTTGGTGACCCAAGGGCCCCCAGTGACCATGGCCACCTCGGCTCCGGTCATCCTCGTGGCCCCTGGGGAGGCGCGGCCCACTCGGGTCCAGGCGCCGAGCCAGACAACGGACCTAGCCCCGGTCACCACCTCGGGGGTCGCCAGCAGCACAGTGGTCGAGCTGACCCTGGAGGCCTCGCCTGCAGCCCGGGCTGCGCCGGCCCCCGCCGAGCCCCCGGCGCCCGCGGCAGCAGCAGAAGCTGGGACGGCCGGGGCAGCGGCCCCCCCGACAGACTCCCCGAAGACGGCGGACACGCGGACGTCTGCGGCCCCTGCACCAGGGACGCCCACCCGGACCCCCTCCAGGACACCTCCGGGGGTCCTGACCGCCAAACCCCCGCTTGCCCCAAAGCCAGCGGCCCGGCCTGCCGCAGTGACAGCAGGACAGATGGCCAGTGGACCGGGAGCTGCAGCAGCAGCAGCAGTACCCACTTCTGAGGACCCCTCGGCGCCGGGCGCTGCCCCTCCAGGGACCTGTGAGGCTCAGACGGCTGTCGTCACGGTGACCCCAGCCCCAGAGCCTGCTGAGAGCACCCAGGACCTGGGCTCCATGTCCAGCCTGGGCCCTGGCATCCCTGGGCCTCGGGGGCAGGCGCCTGACACGCTGAGCTACCTGGACTCCGTGAGCCTCATGTCGGGGACCTTGGAGTCCTTGGCCGATGACGTGAGCTCTATGGGTTCAGACTCGGAGATCAATGGGCTCGCCCTGCGCAAGACGGACAAGTACGGCTTCCTGGGGGGCAGCCAGTACTCGGGCACCCTGTGAGTACCCAGTGGGCACCAAAATGGGACGGCAAGGGGCCGCAGGGGGGGAGGGGATGCCTCCAAGCAGCTTCTTCTGAGGGTCTGAGGAGTGTTTCCTGGGAGTGGGGGGCTTGGTGGCCCCGGCAGGTGCGTGGGACTTGGGAGTGGCGTGTCCCCTTGAGCCGGTGGTGTCCGCCTTTCTGTGCCTCGGTGTCCTCCTCTCGGAAGTGATGGGGTGGGCCAGGTGACCCCTGAGGTCAGACCAGCTCCTGGGTGTTCTCACCTAGGTACAGGGCAGCAGGACAGGGCTTCTGCGAGAGCCTTGTGTTCCCCTCAGGGAGACCCTCCTGGCGGGCGGGGAACGGGGGAGAGCGAAGGGCCAGCTGGCGGTGTCTCCAGTGAAGGAGAGAGCGGGTGGGGGAGGCCTCTTCCCCATTTCCTCATCTCCCCAGAAGGCCTGACTCCTTCCTAGTTCCCTCCAGGGGCCTGAGTCACTCCTGAGGTGGGGGTGGGATGGCTTGGGACTGCTGTCTTCCCTCTCTCTGGATCCAGCCCCTGGGTCCCGGGGAACCTTTCACCTGCAGGTCCGGCCATTTATTGAACACCCAGCAGGTGGGCCCAAGGGATAGGATAATTCTCTCAAGGAGCTCGTGGTTTATGGGGAGAGGCCAGTGCTTCCGCTGGCTGATTTCTCTGTAAATGGTTTAGGCTGGACTACAACAGGGGTGTGGTGTGTGTGTGCACACACCGGGGAGAGGACCCTTTTGCCCACCCTGATCCATCAGTGGACGAGGGTGTGGGGGGGTGTTTGGTCAAGGCTTCGGGGCGCTGGGGCTGGAGGAAATCTTGTGGAAGAGGGTTCTCTGTTGGCTGCACAACCCAACAACAACAGAGGAGACCTTTGAATGGCAACACAGTCCAGAATGGGGAAAGCAACTGAAGGGTGTTTGACCTTGGCTGCCCGCAGACGAGGGATGCGCTTATTGATGAAGAAACAGACCAGAGGCGATGAAGGGCCTGCCCCCTTAACCCCTCAAGGCTGGCATTCAGATCTGGACCCCGGAGGGCTTATTTCCCCCCACTTGAACGTGATTCCATTTTAGCAAGCCCCTGGGTTGGGGCGTGGGGTGTTCAGACACCCGACTGAGTGCTAGTTCTTGGTTCTGTAAGCTTGTCCCTCTAAAAACCCACCCTCCATGCCGGGAAAGTCCACCTTGCCATGTAGACCGACTGGGACAAACTCCCTTAAGAGCATTCAGACTACCCACAGGGCACAGGGCAGGCCCTTCAGCCGGTGCACAGAGCGCCTTCCCAGCTGGCTCCATCGGCCTCTGGGCTTCTCCCCCAGCGTTCCTCACGAGGCACTTTGTCAAGGGGCCTGCTGAACTGCTCGTAGGTTTCCTTCATGCTGAGGCCACCGTGGCTGACCAGAACGCCCTTCTCCCTCTCTGCCTGCTCACTTCTCAGCCCTGTCCTGCAGGAAGCCATCTCCAGGGTGGCCCCCACTTCCACTCTAACGCAGTGCCTCTTCAGAGCGGGCTTGCATGTTAGGCTGTTAATCGGAAAGCCAGTAGTTCGAAACCGCCAGGCGCCGCTCAGGGGAAAGACGAGACTTTCTGCTCCCATGAGGATTGACAACGCTGGGGACCCACAGGGAGCAGTTCCCCCCTGCCGTGTAGGTGGCCGTGAGTTTGAGGCATCCGGGCAGCCCGGCCATCGCATCTCTGTACCAGGTGGCGGTGAGGTCGCGACCTGCTAAAGTCTTGTGCCCTTCCCGTGGGCAGGTGGGCAGCTGGTTTGAGATGGAGATGAATGAGAGACCGTCTCTGTGGAGGGACGCCTGGGTCCTTTGCACGGAGCAGCTCTCCAGATAGTGCGCTCTTACCAAGGGGTTGAGGAAGAGGCTCAGCTTGCCCCTTGGCGGGATTCCCTCGAGGCCGTAGAACTGGGATTTGGACCCAGTCTGTCTGCTCTCTAAAACCCTAGCCCGTTCTTCCTTTGCGCTAACCAGCCGGGCCTGGTTCCCACCAGGAATTGTTGGAAGGCGGATGGGGCCCCTGCAGCCTGAGGCAGTGTGCCAGGGCGATGGGTACACAGGACGGGGAGGGCTGCATTTGATCTGGAACCCGGGTGGTTTCAGGGAGGAGGGAGTTGCAGACAGCCCAAGGGACCTCCCGAGCCTGAGAGGAGGAAACACATTTGCATAGAGAAGTGTAGTCTGCATTTTACTTGGTGGGTAGTCGCTGCTAGGGCCCCTGCTGGGTGTTCGTGCCTGGAACCTCCCAACAGACCCTTTCAGGTGGACATTGCTGGGGTTTTGGCCCCTTAAGGACAAGAACACAGACTCAGAGACCTGAAATGACTTGCCCAAGGTCACACTGAAAAAGTGGTCCAGCTAGGTAGGTCTTGGATCCAAGACGCATGCAGAGCCTGGCTTTACACCATGCCTGTCTCCTTAAACAAGGGCGTGTCAGGAGTGGGATTCGAACGCAAGGTTCCGTCTAAGTCTCCAGCCAGCAAGAAATCCCTTTCAGCTTGGTGAACTCTTAAGGTCTTGCGATGGCCAAGCGGCCAGCCATCCTGGTACTCCCACGTCCACTTCCACATATCTGTCTACAGGGTGGCTTGCCTCAGTGCTGCCCGGAGCCCCGGTCTGTACCAACAATGACTTTTTCCCTGCCCTTCCCCGCCCCCATCCTGCAGAGAGAGCTCCATTCCCGTGGATGTGGCGAGGCAGCGGGAGCTCAAATGGCTGGAGATGTTCAGTAATTGGGATAAGTGGCTGTCACGGCGTTTCCAGAAGGTTCGAAAGGGCTGGGGAGGGACATGGGGGGGGCACTCAGGGCCCCCATGCTCTGGGGAAGCCCCCCCTCTGGATCCTGTGGGAGCAGGCACTACCTGGGCCTGGGGGAGGAGGACTTTTACGATGGCGGGTAGGGAGACTGTCCCAGGAAAGCGAGGTGGCCGCGCCAGCCCCGGAACCTGCCCCTCTGCCTCAGGTGAAGCTGCGTTGCCGGAAGGGGGTGCCCTCCTCCCTCAGAGCCAAGGCCTGGCAGTACCTGTCCAACAGCAAGGAGCTCCTGGAGCAGAACCCGGGCAAGTTCGAGGTGCGTGCGCTCCAGGGTGCGGAACATGTGGCCTCCCATCCGTGTGAAGGAGGGGTGTGACCCCGCAGGTCTGAGCTCGGCCCTGCTGTCCCTGCAGGAGCTGGAGCGGGCTCCTGGCGACCCCAAGTGGCTGGATGTCATTGAAAAGGACCTGCACCGCCAGTTCCCCTTCCATGAGATGTTTGCTGCTCGAGGGGGACATGGGTAAGGTGGCCTTGCCAGGAGGGCCCGTCAGCAAACACTGGGGGGGACACCAACCAGGCAGACACAGAACTGGGCTCGAAGGCTTCCCGAAGGGTGACCCTTCCTGGGGGGCATGTCAAGCCCCTACGGAAGGAGGCGTCCTGGGAGCTGAGGGACCAAGCCCAGGATCGCCTCTCACCTGTGCGGGGCGGCAAAGGCTTGTGGAAGCGCGTGCCTGTGGCCTGCGGTGGGAGGGCCAGATGGGAGCTAGAGGAGGGGCCCCGTTCTCCCTGGCCGGGGAGTGAGGTACGTTCTCGTGGGGGCGGGGGGGGGGGTCAGGACAGAGGCTGAGAAAGGAGTCTGGCGCTTGTTCACCTGTAAATGCCCCGTCCCGGCCTTTTACGTTGGTCCTCTGGGCCGGGGGCCGTCGAGACGTGGCCCCTGTCGGCACAAAGGTGTGGTCTCTCCGCCACTCCTAGCAGGGCACGGGGCACTCTGAGACGATCTCCATGACGATGCTTTTGCATCAGCAAGGTTGTCTCGCAGCTGCTGTGGGGGTACCTGCCCCTGCCAGGCCTGTTCTGCTCACAGAGGGCAGGCAGCCCAAAGGCAAACCAAACGCTCTTGCCCTCTGGTAGCGGACTCCCGTCTGGCGGGGATCGCACTGTAAGATGCAGACGGGGAGTGTGCTGTATGAGACGGTGCTGAGTGTGAAAGAGGAGTTTCCCAGGAGGAGGAAGAGTAAGGAATGTAAGGGGGGGGCGCGGTGAAGTTCCTGCTTTAGAGCGGGAGACCCCAGCCGGCCTCGCTTAGAGTCTGGAAGGACCCCAGGCGGGGCCGGGGAAGAGGGTGACAGGCAGAAGCACAGCCCAGGAGCCAGGGGGCACGACATACCTGCCGCATGGATGGGCCTGGGAGAGGTCGGTGTGTTTGAAGGTGGGGGGGGGGGGGGGGGGGGGGGGGGGGGGGGGGGGGGGGGGGGGGGGGGGGGGGGGCGTGTGCGAGTAGGGTGGTAGGAAGTGAGGTCACACAGTCGCGTAAGCGCTGACCCTGAAGAAGATAAGGAAGCTCTGGGGGCCGTCGAGCAGGGGCCGACCTGAGCTGGCTTGATTTCAGAGGCTTGGGCTTGCTGCTCTGTAGAGCGTAGCCTGTCGGGAGCCAGGGGAGGGAGGAGAGAGCCCAGTGAGAAGTCTGTTTCCACGGTCCCCTGGGGGGAGGGAGGGAGGGTGACGACAGATGGGACCAAGAGATAGCAGTGGAAGGGTGGAGAAAAGTGGCTGGAGTCTGCATAGCCTTGTGAGGTAGACTGAGACTCGAGGGGATGATGACTGTGAAGCTTGAAGACCTGAGAAGGTGGAAGAAGGGAGGGAAGGCGCCCCAGGTGGGAGCGTGACTTTTGGAATGCCTGTTGGGCACCGGGATGGAGCTGTCGGCTCAGCGGGATTCCCACGTGGGTTTCGGCGGGGTGCAGACAGACTGGCGCTACACTGGAAATGAGAAGCCCTCCTCAGCCGGGGAACAGGGGTAGATGAGAAAGGACGCGGCCCTGCCCTCCTTGCCCCCTGCCTCCCGTCATCTCGAGACAGGGCAGAGGAGCCTGGCTGAGGCTGGAGGGTGACTCCTGGGAGCACAGTGAGGAGGGGCTCAGGGAGCAGCTTGGTGGAACGCTGCTGTGGGGCGAGGCACAGTCAGGCCTGAGAAGTGCCCGCAGAGGCTCTGGGTGGCCACGTGAAGCCCAGTTGGGTGGAGCGGAGTGGAGACGGGAGTCCACGCTCCCGAGGGAGATGTCCTCCGAGGGGTTGGAAGAGGGAAGCAGACGCCAGACACTTGCTCTCCTACCTTTAGAGCTGGAAGCCATGACTGCTGGTTCCCCGATGCGAGTGACCTTGCAGGGAGGGGACGGACGCTGCTGCCGCAGGAGGGGCAGTTCTGCCGGCCTGTCGCCCCCCGGGTGGAAGAGGAGGGCTGGACCCAGGGCATCAGGGGCAAGACTGTCCTCAGCCAGGGCCACAGACCACTCACCCACAGCGACCAGGGAGCAGTGTGGGAGCTTGTGGAAGCTGCGTTTATGTGTCAGACCTGGCGTCGTTCAACAAATGCTCCCGCAAACAGGAGGGAGGGAGGGAGCTCGAGTGGTGGGAGGGTTGGGCATTGTGCTGCTAACCCAGGGTCGGGAGTTCGAAGCTCCCCCCCCCCCCCCTTCAGGAGAAAGATAGGCTCTCGACTCCTGTAAAGATTTAAAGTCTTGGGCACCCAAAGGTGCTTCTCTGTCCTCGAGGGCCCACGTGAACTGGAGTCAACCTGGTGACAGGGAGTTTCTTGTTTGCTTTTTTTTTTTTTAAGTGCAAAGTAGAGGGAAAAGCTACTAGGACAATTGTAGGGGGCAGAATTTGGGCCAATAAACACAAACAAACAGTGGATTGGGGGCACTGGCGTGTCCACTCTTCAGGATGCACAGTTCCAGGAGGAGGCGTGGGGCTGGCGCTGGGTCCGGGTGGGCAGGTGGCCTTGCTGGGAGCCGGCCGGTGCCCTGGGGCTCCCCTCGACTGGGGGCTGGTGGGTGGGAGCCCCTGTCTCAGCCATAAAGGCTCCTTCCCTCCAGGAACAGAAGCCGCCCCGGGCTGGGACGTTTCTTTGGTCCATGGAGACTCGGGGCCAGTCTGAGGGAGAGCTGGTTTTCAAGCTGTCACCAGGAAGCGGGGCACATGGAGGAAGCCAGCCCTGCCCTGGGAGCGCTCCCGCTCTGTCATGACGGGCGTTCTGCCCTCAGGCAGCTTCCCGGAGGGGGGTGAGACGGGGTGAGACGGGCCGATGAAGGAGGCCAAGAGGGCAAGGGGTCGGAGTCTCCACCTGGATGGCCTGCTGGGCCCGGATGGGGGTGACGAGGTTCAGCCCGAGTGCAGTGCCATGTGAGAAAGGGCTGGGGGGCCGAGCCCCCTGGTCCCTGTGACGGGCTCCCCCGTCTCCCCCGCCCCTGCAGGCAACAGGACCTGTACCGTATCCTGAAGGCCTACACCATCTACCGGCCCGACGAGGGCTACTGCCAGGCGCAGGCCCCCGTGGCCGCCGTGCTGCTCATGCACATGCCCGCCGAGGTCAGCATCTCCTGGGCCCGGCGAGGGGGGCCTGGGAGCATCGTGGCGGACAGTGGTGGGGTGGGGGGGGGAAGGGAGTTGGGGGCGCCCAGCTTCTCCCTGTGTCTCGGGCCCCATCCCCCCTTCCTTGTTCTTGCCCTTGCCAGCAAGCCTTCTGGTGCCTGGTTCAGATCTGCGACAAGTACCTCCCGGGCTATTACAGCGCAGGGCTGGTGAGTGAGTGCGTGGACGCCGGGCACCCCCAGGGCTGCACCCAGTCTCTGCTCGTGCTGCCCACTCCCCTCCGGGCCCTTTCCTCTGGGGGCCTCCCAGGGCTGTCCCCAGGGGGTCAAGGTGGGCCGGGCCCTTTCCCCTGACCCGGCCCCCCCCCCCGTCCCCCCAGGAGGCCATCCAGCTGGACGGTGAGATCTTCTTTGCGCTGCTGCGCCGGGCCTCCCCGCTGGCACACCGGCATCTGCGGCGGCAACGCATCGACCCCGTGCTTTACATGACCGAGTGGTTCATGTGCATCTTCGCCCGCACCCTGCCCTGGGCCTCGGTGCTGCGCGTTTGGGACATGTTCTTCTGTGAAGGTGCGACCTCCTGGGCCCTCCCGCTCACATTGCCCATGGCCTGGTGACAGAAGGCCCTTGGAGGCCTAGCCTAGGCCCTGCCCCTTGACCTGCTCCCCTCCTCCCCCCCCAGCCATTTCCCTTCCTGGGCCCCAGCCTCCTCGGCTGTCAGGTTGGCAGTGGGAGTGGGGGGGTGGCAGGCGGGGACCCGGAGCCCGTTCCGCCACGCTCCCTGTCTGCCTCTCTAGGCGTCAAGATCATCTTCCGTGTGGCGCTGGTGCTGCTGCGGCACACGCTGGGCTCCGTGGAGAAGCTGCGAGCCTGCCAGGGCATGTACGAGACCATGGAGCAGCTGCGCAACCTGCCCCAGCAGTGCATGCAGGAGGACTTCCTGGTGCACGAGGTGGGCCTGCGCTGCTTCAGCCTCATCCCCCACCCGCGCCTGCTCAGCCCCTCCCTGCACCCCCCCCTTCACCCTCTCCCCGTCTCCCCCCTCCAGGTGACCAACCTCCCGGTGACAGAGGCACTGATCGAGAGGGAAAACGCCTCCCAGCTCAAGAAGTGGCAGGAGGCGCGCGGGGAGCTGCAGTACCGGCCCTCCAGGCGGCTCCACGGCTCCCGGGCCATCCACGAGGAGCGCCGGCGGCAGCAGCCACCCCTGGGGCCCTCCTCCAGCCTCCTCAGCCTCCCAGGCCTGAAGAGCAGAGGCTCCCGGGCGGGGGGGGCCCCCTCTCCGCCCCCTCCTGCCCGCAGGGCCAGTGCCGGGCCCGCCCCAGGGCCTGTGGTCACGGCCGAGGGACTCCGTTCATCCCTTCCCTCGCCTACTGGCAACAGCACCCCTCTGGGGCCCAGCAAGGAGACGCGGAGACAGGAGAAGGAGCGGCAGAAGCAGGAGAAGGAGCAGGAGAAGGAGCGGCAGAAGCGGGAGAAGGAGCGGCAGAAGCGGGAGAAGGAGCAGGAGAAGGAGCGGCAGAAGCAGGAGAAGAAGGCCCAGGGCCGGAAGCCCTCGCTGCAGCGCAAGGCCGATGGGCCCCCCGCGCCCCAGGACGGCGGGGACCGGTCCTCGGCCGCAGAGGCCCGGCAGGATGCCTACTTCTGACCTCTGCGCCGGGGCTGGACTGCATGGCCCCTTCCCCTCAGCCAAGGAGCAGGCCTGGCCGGGGCTGCTGCCTCAGCCCCCTCGAGGGACCGTCCCCGTCCGAGGAAAGTGGTTCCATACCCCATCTCCTCGCCAGCCGCTGCTCCCGGAGGGGCCACGGCCGGCACCGCACCCGGGGCCGTGGCAGGTCCTTGAGGCAGTCGGAGCACATCTGGAGCCCGTGGCCTTCAGATGGACCCAGCCGGGGGTCTTTGACACTCCAGCCCCCCAGCTCCCTCTGGGGTCCCCTCCCCGGTGCTGCCCTGGCCGACTGTTGGTGAAGCGGAGTCAGTGGTTTTTGATTCTTACACTCCAGTGGCGTTTCTTCCCTGGGGGGCGGGGGGAGGGGGGTGCTGGGTTCCTGTTCCCTCCTTAGACCTGCCTGTCATCCCCCCGTTACTCCCCCCAGCTCTGCCCCCCGCCCTGGCCGGGCCGAGCTTCTCTGCGGGCTCCTTCTGGATGTCGCTGTGGCAGATCTGTACAGAGGACCGGCCTCGGCCTGTGTGGGCTGGGGGGCTCCCTGGCACCTGTGCTTTGGGGCTCCTGCCACAAGGCCCACGCCTTCGTTTATTTAAGGGGACACGCACTGGAACAGGAACTGTCCCCACTTCCCAGCCCTCTGCCTTGGGGCCCTCGCTCTTCACCGCCTTCCTCCTGCCCCCTCTGTGTTCTCAGGCTTCCTCTGCTTAGTCTCACCAGGCCTCGTCTTTCACCTCAATTCCTTCTAGCCCTACTAGTCCCCATCACAGGGGTCTCCCCCGAGGCCCGGGGGTGGGGGTGGGGAACCCTATGTTTACATTCTCTTCTGTCCCTGCCCCCGCCCATGCGTGTGGCACTTTGAGGAACCGGAAAGAACCTGCTGTTGTACCTGGACCTGTCTCCCGTCTCGTTCTTCGCAGAGGGAGGCTGGGGTGAGAGGGACAGGAGACATCCTGGATGTCCACGTCAGGCACGCAACACACTGGTTGTGCCCTTGCCCCGGCGTCGCCAACTCGGCGATCGCTGGTCTGGGGTCGCCTGCACCTGCTAGATAGCTGATGGCACCGAGGACGCCCAGGCAGTTCTCCGAGCGTCAGCTGGTGGTGTCCCAGCTCATGCCTGCCCAAGAGCAGATGCCCCCCCTCCCTTACACACATGTGCCCACCCTCTGGCTACAAGGTGAAGTCACGCTTAGCAGCTCTATGGGAGTGTGCTGCCTGGTGCTCTCCCCCACCCCCCCTACACACACACACACACACATACACTGCTGGGTCAGCCTGAACGCTGGTGGCTGGTGTTGCAGCCCCACGCCTTTGCTCAGTAAGGAGCCCTAGTTGTGGGTCATGTGTCAGGACTGCCGACTGCGAGGTCAGTAGTTCAAACCCTCCTGCGCTGAGGGAGGAAGATGAGGCCTGTGCCTGTAAAACAGCGGCTCTTGGCCTGAGCCCCGGGGGCGTAGTGGCTATGTGCGGGACTGCGGCCCACAGGGTTGGCAGTTCAAATCCTGCAGCAGCTCTCCAAGAGCAAGGCTGGGTCTCCCATTCCCACCAGGGGGTAGTAATGCCCCCCCAAAAAACCCCAATAGACCAAAAACAAAACCGGTTCTCAATCTTTGGGTCCCAGCCCCTTGGGGGGTGGGGGGTGTCAAACGACCCATTCACAAGGGTCGCCTGATTCATAACAGTGGCAAAATTACAGTTTCAAAGTAGAAAACGGACTCCCTGGTTGGGAGTCACAACACTGAGGGCGCCGTATTCAAGGATGGAGACATACGAAGGTTGAGAACCACGCGGTCAAGATCTTGGCCACGAAACCCCACAGGTTCTACTGTGTGTTAGCAGTTACTGAGTTTAATCTGGCTTCTCGGCGGAAACGGGCCTGGCTGGTGGGTTGCGGCCCTTCACCCGAGCACCAGAGGACGCGTCTGCCCCGGGGCACCGCTGGCTGCTGTCCGCTGACGTAGTGAAGGGGCGCTCCTCAGTTGCCCCTAAGGCTGGGCCTTGTCTGCTCTGTTGGGGACCCCTGCCCTTCTCCAGGCC